>JBAMJV010009573.1:0-73090 GCA_037951105.1 Echinarachnius parma
TAGTGTACCAAAGTTAGCTCTACCAGATAAAGCAAACCAAATCAAAATCGGTCGAGAAATGAAGGAGAAGAAGCATTTTTTGTGATTTTTTGAATAAATTTGCATAAATTACCATAATTAATTAATGGAGAAAAATTTCAACATTCTGTGTAGAAGTTTAGTGTACTAAAGTTAGCTCTACCAGATAAAGCAAACCAAATCAAAATCGGTCGAGAAATGAAGGAGTAGAAGCATTTTTTGTGATTTTTGGAATAAATTTGCATAAATTACCATAATTAATTAATGGAGAAAAATTTCAAAATTCTGTGTAGAAGTTTTAAATCCCCCTCCTAGCCCTATCTTATGAAACAATCAGAATCAAAATCGGTTGAAAAATAACGAAGAAGAAGCATTTTGAAAACTGTGGACGGACGGACGGACGGAAGGACGGACGGACGGAAGGACGGACGGACGGAAGGACGGACGGACGGAAGGACGGACGGACGACGGACGCAACGGCATGACATAAGCTCATCGGGCCCTTCGGGCCGGATGAGCTAAAAATAACAATCACCTGATATTAAAGGCCGATATGTTGATGGGACAAAATCGTGAATTCTGTTCAACTTTTCTCAACGATGAAGACAGTACTGAAATACAAATTGAAATGTTAGATCTATGTTCTTTTTGTTCTCTCTTCCACGTGAAATTTAAAGGATTACAAGAATGATTTTGCACCACAGATGTTCATGACGAACAGGGTATTACGTCATTTTCTGAATACACACTAAGAAAAAATGGGTCACTTTTGCACGTTTTTTGTTGTTGTTGCCACACTGGCGGTTAAAGATGCGACGATGCAAAAGTGACCAATTTTGTCTTAGTGTGTAGAATGATTATTAGAGTTTACATTTATTAATCCAGAGGTTTAACCCACAAGCGTGAACCATTATAATAACTAAAGTCAAACCTGTCTATAAATAAAGATCACCCCGGATCTCCCATGGGATATAACGTGGTGGTCTTTATAAGCAGGTGCCCGGTAGCCTTTATAAACTGACTCATTAGCACATGCACAAACTCAAGAAAAGTGGTATCTATAGGCAGTTGTCCTTGTATACAGGTGGTCGCTAGAGCAGGTTTGACTTTCGGCCTATAATAAATTGATCCCCCCCAAAAAAAAAAACAACAACAACAACTTAAAATGCGTCGTTCGGCTGCTGATTGTTGTAGGAGTACATGTTGAACGACTGGCGGTTACTCGCGGGTGGCGGCTGCTGACCGCTGTTTAGCCCACTCTGCTGGAAAGGCGCCATCTCGTAATGGTGATCATCTCCATAGTGACCAGACTCTGGTCGTCCACTGTTGCCATGGTAACCCGAGTTGCGGTTATAACCGGAGTCTTGGAAGGATTCCATCGACGGCAGTGTTGGCGGAGCGCCCCTCGGATAGGCTGTCAATTGAAGAACAAATATTGTCAAATTCAATGATAATATACAATTTGTTTTATTCATAATAATTATAACTAAGATTTCAAAGGGCTTTGATTGATGAAATATTATTTTGGTCTTGCAAAGTCTGTTTTATTTGATAAATGAAATAATTATTTGATAAAGTTTGATGGTTTATTTGATATGTCATAATTATGCAATATGGGGTATTATAATTTCCATGACATGTTATCAATATTTCATATTCGCTCATTTCGCAAATATTTCCTTCTTATCACCACTAATACGGTCAAGCATCCACAGTATATACAGCATATGGTTGAGTATCTCCATAGGTATATTGATCATAGTAATATTCGTTCATATATTTAATGTCCTATACACAGTTAATGATAGGTATCATTCAAATTAAACATGTCAAATAATATACTACACTGGAATTACACAAATACATTTTGACTTCAATGTAAAATCTTGCATTTTGCTTAGTCTTTGTTATGGTGAGTAAATCTTGTTGGTTTGCCATTTATACATTTGAGAAAACACAGAAATAAAACGAATAAACCTGTACGGAATATTCAGTAATTGGCAGAATATTATTTCGTTTGTTTCTAAATACATGACGGTATCTCTAAGCCCTCCGCACACAGAGCCGACTCGACCCGATCCGACTGGCTTTCAGTCGGTTCAGCTCAGTATACATTGCCTCGGTACTCCTGTTTTGCTGGTCAAGAGCGAGTCGGAGATTATACGAGGCCGATTCAACATGTTGAATCGACTCCGACTGAGCGAAACCGACTCTAATGCCCGGCGCAGACAGAGCCGACTCGACTGGTTGTCATTCCTATCGGCTCAGTTTTCAGTGCCTCGCACACACATTTTGCCAGTCGAGAGACAGTCGGATGCCAGTTGGGGCCGATTCAACGCGATAAATCTGCTCCGACCGACCGGGCCCAACTCTAGCCTGATTTAAACCAGTCGGATCGGGTCGAGTCGGCTCTGTCTGCGCCGGGCTTAACCTGACTGAAACCCAGTCGGATCGGGTCGAGTCGGCTCTGTGTGTGGAGGGCTTTACACTTCATTTTACGATGAGACATTATCGTAACTAAATTAACAGAGAGAAGATAATATTCATGTTAGGATTTGGCTTAGATAGATCTGTTCGCAGTATGTTATAATCAATGTGTATAATTATAAATAAGCAAACCATCTGTACTTCGAAAAGCAATATGAATTTTAGAAAATAGAGAGAAATAGACGTAATTAGCATTATGCATAATCATAATATCATCATGCTAAACTATTAAATAAAAGATTGTCGAGCAATATGCTACTAGTAAACAACTACAGTACATGTATTTTAAACGTGCCAATGATTCTTGCATAACAATTTTAGCTTCTTAATAAAATTTTAAAAATGCATCATGCGTGTTATTAGAATTTTAGAAATTTAATATGTAATTTGCAGTCCGTTTAGTTGTTAACTCCATTTTGTATTTCAGGTGCAAAATCGCTTTTTAAAGAATACAACACATCAGCATTTTTTGTTTAAAAAAACCCAGTGGACACACTTGCTCACATAATCAATCATTGTCACAGAAATTATCACAATTACATGAATGTGAACAGGCTAACAAAATCAATTAAGTGAACAAACAAACAAACAAACACACGAAAACAATCACAAACAAACATACATAGAAACTAACTAACATAAATAAAACAAGCAATACAACCAAAGTACAAACAGACAAATAAACACAACGAAAACAAAATTAATTACACAAACAAAATAATGAGGGTACAAACAAATATGATGGATACAAAGTTATAAAACTGAGGAATCCATGTAATATGTCCTCGGTCTATAATATGCACCTCTAATTATTATTGTAGGGTCGCATTTCACAGCGCGATACAATACGATGCATGCATACATGAGAATGATGATACCGTCATTGTTGTAGACATCATACATGTAGAAATGAAGCTGAATCTAAATGGGATGATCTCGATGATGACGTCGAAGATGGACGTTATATAATGACGAGGACGAGGATGATGATGAATTGATGGTAATGAAAACGACGGTGAAGGCGCCATTGATGATGATGATGATGATGACAACGAAGAATCTGGTGGTTGTTTGATGTTATGCCGATGATAATGGTGCAGGGTGATGACAATGACAACGACGACGATGATGATTTGCGAATCCATGAGAGAATATCATGCAACTTTAAGTGGGTGGCGAAAAGGAAAGTTGGTGTGCGCATGAGTATAGGGTTAGGAGGAAGATAATACGGAACACGGGGAGGAGAAAGAGGAGGCGGACTGGAGGAGGATGAGGTACAGGAGGAGAAGGAGAAGGAGAAGGAGCACAGGTGCCGCAAATGGGGGACAGGGGCGGTCGTAACCAACAATTAAATTGGTGATGTCGCCCCCTAAAAACGCCTCTGTCAGAAAAAGATATGCGTCCTTGTCTCTCTAAATAATTGTTTTAGTATAAAAAACTTTGTTTCGTTGAAGTGGAGACAAAATTAAAATTGGTTCTGGCCGCAAAACATATCATTAATGGGTCGAAGTTCGATTTTCTTTTTTTTGTGCAGATGCCCCAAGGCACGGATTCCCCCTCCTCAAATCCCACCATAAATCCGACACCGATGAGGGTGAGGATGGAGGGGTTACAGAAAATAATAAAGCGTGAGGAGCTTTAAAAAGATTATAGATTAGATGAAGGGACATGACTGTCTCGAGAATTAAAATGAGGAAGTGTGCATTTTATTTATTTTTATTATGGATGTGATGAGGATATCAATTCATTTATAAGAATTATTTTGCAAGCACAGCAGGAACGGGGATATTTGGAGAGAAACATTTTTGTTTGAACAGATTATAATTACTTTGAAATGGCTATAACTATGCAAATACTAGTAGAAAAAAAAAAAACATTTTTGTATAATGCACAGAAACCATAATCAAGTATTATAGAGTATACTAATAGAAATATAAATATGTTTTACAAATCTTGTGGGGGTACAATGATGCGGGGTGGCGGGATGGGTCGCGGACGGGGGAGGGGCGACTCCGGGATCGTGTATATTTGGGGTGGTGATGGAGGCGGGGACGGTGGGGGCGGGAGAGGGGGAGAGCGAGCGGACGAGGACGGGGAGGATGATGTGATGCTGCTGGGTGGGTTGGGTGGGAAGACATCGGGGGGAGGTGGGATAATGCGGATGGGGAGGGTAGGGGATGGGATGGTGGCCAAGCGTTCTTGTCGCACCAGGCGGCGGCCAACGCCAGCGTACTGGGAGCCATGCGGGGAGAGCAGGTGGCTCGGGAGGGTGTAGATTGGGATGGTAGGGGGTGGTGGTGGTGGTGGAGGTGGAGGGGGAGGTGGGTCGTAATAGAAGGCGGATGGTGGGGTGCGTTGTTGCATGGCGGCGAAGAGGAGAGAAGGCGGCGGAGGCGGAAGATGCAAGAATGGGTCGGACGGCACGCGGTGCATTCTGGGACGTAGCCCGCTAGCTGCAAAAACTTGAATGATAAGAAAATAGAGAGAGAGAGAATTTACAATTATCGGTCAGAAAAGGAAGATATCAGAGAAGAAAAAAGAGAGAAGAAAAATAGAGAAGAAAGAAAAAAAAAAGAAGAACGCAACAAACATCAGAAAGTAACGAGAGAAAGAAAAGGAGATGACGAGAAAAATAAAGGGAAAAACGAGGACAGGAAATGTAGGCAAGCAAGCAAGTGAAGAATACTAGTAGTCATTCAATTATATACGGAAATAACAGCTAAGCAATTGAGGGCTATGCACAGATGTATCCAAGTATCATTATTAGATAATCCTGCAGATAGAGCAATAATTATACATTTCTATATTTTATAAACGAAAATATTGTTAAATTATTTTGATAAATTTCACCAATTCGATTTAAAAAGCTGCAGGTTTTAAACAGTTTTATTATTAACATTGAAATGGAATCCAAGGAAATAAGTTTCACTCATAAATTCGAATGTGTTGATAGAAGGCTATTTCATTTGTAAAGTTGATACAAATTTGCAGATTCGATAACAAAAAATATATTATAATGTTCAAACAATTTTTCTTAATTTCGAGAATATAAAAAAAAAAGGTTCACCCAAAAGTTTTATATGTTTGGACCTGGGCAATTATATTTGAAAAGTTGCTATTTTCTTACCATCTTCAAAGGACGAATCTCTACTAAACGATCGTCCCAAGGCCGATTCGGGGCTTAGATGGTCCTCATCTTCAATACGTATTATGCAAGCATGCGAAGTGGAATATATAGCAAGCACATGCATGAATAATGGAGTAACATTAGGATAATAGATGATCTGTTCTTGCGAGCATGCAAAATTGAAATAGAAACAACAACAACACAACATGCGCTATTGATAGCAAATTCATGCATGAATTCAGTGAAATTTAAATAAAATAATTTAAATCCCTGCGACCATACAAAATGGACAACAAAGACGTGCATCAATTCGGTGGAAGTGGAATTATTGCATTCGACCCAAGCTTATTTGTGGCACAACATATTTACCATTCTGTTCATATAATGTATAATTTCGAAATGATCCATGCAATATCCACTAGGGATTTCGACTGACCTGTGAGCCCCTCCCTATCCCAACCCCTAGCTCAACTGAGCGTTTTCGACCACATTCCTGCATAGCGTGCAATTAAAATAGTAATTTGCATCCCCCCCCCAAAAAAAAACAAAAAAACAAAACAAAACAAAACAAAAAAACACACACAAAACATATATATAGTGTATGCATGATGCTTCAATACTTTAACACTTTCCCCCAGTAATTTGAACAAAGAACAACTATTGAAAACATAAGGGAAAATCCTTTACAAAAAGAGAATAGAATGTGCCGCTAATAATTCGTGTGTTCCCCCAATCAGTCCGGCCACACTACGCCACTGAACATTATTTTATTGAATCGATCTATTTAGATCATAAGAACTAACTTGCAAAGTGAAACAAAATATAGACAGTAAAGCATTTTAGGTAATAGAAAATTGCATGCTCATAAGCCATACTAAAACAAAGCCATAACTAAAACAAAACAAAACACCGTGCTAACTACTGGATCATTAGATTTACTCATAACCACGTTAATTATAAGGATCGAAGCGTCTTTGGTAGAAAGGTAATATTGATTCCTTTGAAAATAGATGATTACCCTTTATGTAGAAATATTACATGTACTTTGCACGATATTCAGTTCATTTAACCTTCACGTTACTAAACAGAAGAATAACAATACACTGGCTACTACGACAAAAGCAAAACGTAAACTATTTCTTCTAAAAATTAAAAAAACTAATTCATAAGCAAAACATTGATGAGTGCCGCGGTGATTCACAATATGAATCACATTGTGAACACACTGGTGGGACCATTTTACTTTTGTGCTTTTTCATAGATTCAACACTCATCACAGTGTTAACATATTGAACATACTGTGAATCTCACTTGGTTCACAGTGTTCACATTGTGATGAACATTGACACTTGCGAACATTAAACATGGTCCTGATGGGGATCCATACACTGTGATCCACATTGTAAAACGAAGGGTATTCACACTGTGATCTACATTATTCAAAGAAGCGTATTCACAATGTGATCCACATTATTAAAAGAAGCTTATTCACACTGTGATCCACACTGGGAAACGAAGTGTGTTCACAATGTGATCCACTTAGTGAAACGAACTGTGTTCACAATGTGAAACAAAGCATGTCCACATTGTGATCCACATTGTAAAAAGGAAGCGTATTCACAATGTGATCCACACTGGGAAACGAAGTGTGTTCACAATTTGATCCACACTGTAAAAAGGAAGCTTGTTCACACTATGATCCACACTGGGAAACGAATTATGTTCATACTGTGATCCACATTGTGAAACAAAGTGTGTCCACACTGTGATCCACATTGTGAAACGAAGTGTATTCACACTGTGATCCACATTGTGAAACGATGTGTGTATCACAATGTGATCCACTTAGTAAAACGAAGTCTGTTCACACTGTGATCCACATTGTGAAACGAAGTGTGTTCATACTGTTATCCACATTGTGAAACGAAGTGTGTCATACTGTGATCCACATTGTGAAACGAAGTGTGTTCATACTGTGATCCACATTGTGAAATGAAGTGTATTCACACTTTGACACATATGTGTTTGTTCCGGTGGGGTTGGTGCATGTGCTATGCATGGTGAGATATTTGGTAGTTATTTACCATTCATTTCAAACCAAGAAAATAGACTACATGACAGTCATGACGACTGTATTCTAAAACGTCACCAACATGCAAGGAAAAAGCCAAATAATCAACAACAAAAGAGGTTGCCAAGTGGAAATTTAGAAAATCGAACAGATCGACTTGGCCATCAATACTTACAGGGATGAGAGAAAAATCGAAAGGCAACGTGCAACATACGAAATTATAAAGCGAAATCACCAACAAATTGGGTATTGACGAACAGAGTTGCTAATATAAGTCAGAAAATAAAACAGAACGACTTGTGCATCAAATACATCATGGAAAAGAAAGAAAGAAACGTGAATGCAACGTGCAACTTGGAAAATTATTGAACTAAATACAAACACAAATAATCATTGTTTGCGAAGATACCGAGACACTATAGTTTAGTTGTGCAAAGGAGAGGGGAAAACGAACAGAAAAACACATGTGAGGCACAAAGCCTCTAACTGGAAGGGAGGGGTCATTTCTGCCCAAACTCACCCCCCCCCCCCCCCCCCCCCCTCGTGCCGCCGGATTTAGGGATTAACACCGATTATTTTGTACATGAAATTATCGTTAAACATACACGTCACAATATTATTAGTGATACTATCATACACGTCACAATATTACTAAGAACATCATACATGTCACAATAATAATCAAGATATCAAACACGCTATAATAATATTACGAATATGTCACAATATTATAGGAACAATATCACAATAACTATATTGTAGTATACCAAAAGCGCCCTGCCGGTCCCATAAGCCATGTGCGATCTATGCTGGATTGCTGACGAGCTATCAAAGTAGAATCATGGCGAGGAAAAAGAAACAATAACTATCAGAACACGGTGACACAAATTGAGTAAGGAGTCCAAACTTATTAACGTATATAAAAGTTTCCGTTACGTAAAAGCACCTTATGTATTTTTTGTTTAATTTTTACACAAATTTCCAATCATGTTGCCCTCCCATAGCTGCTGCCACTCGTTTACACGATTTTTAATGTCTTACCATCATGGTTAGATGTGAATATAGTGCTTCAAGCAGGGTTTTGTTTGTTGATTCCAGAGGCAGGGGTGGTGGGGGATGTACCACCGTGTTGTGAAAATACTAACATTTGGGGGAAACACCATACCACTCTGCGGCATCTCGGAGCATTTGTGTATACTTGGCGGGGGTGGGGGTGTTTCAGACAATTGAAAATGCCATTTGCAGGCAAAACAGGCATAGCACTTTTAGGCAATTTTTGGCAAAATCATATCATTCTCGGGCAAGCTAAACCGGGTAAAAGTTGGGAAGAATGGCAATCGGGCAAACGATGTCAATCTCCCCGCGCCCCCCCCAACCCCCCCCCCACCCCCTACAACTCCAGAAATATGTGGCTGTACGCCCATGTTTTTTTTGTATTATGTCACATCTCATTTAGTTTTGGATCATACATAACACTGTTACACTCAATCAATCGTCAATCAATCCGCACATGACGTGCTCTTTCTGCTCCCTTGGGAGCAATGTAATGATACACTTTACACCATGCGTTACGCGCACGATCGTCAAAGGAAGGCTGTCGACTGCTGATGGACCGCTGCAACGCGGGCCGCCATGCTGGAATTAGTCGCATTGTTGAACTGATACCACTCGCCTACCAGTGCCATTGACAAGGATGATGATGATGATGATCGATGATGGTGACGAAGAATAGTAGGAATGCGACGATGATGACGATAGCCAAAGGATAGTTGGGAGAAGAGTGATAGATAAGGGTGATAAAATGATGGTATTAATGGATGATGATAGTGATGTTGATGATCATCATTGTGATCATGATGATAATGAGGACGATGATTGTAGTGATGTGATATGTGATGATATGTGATGATATTGATGATGATGATGTTCATAATGATAATGGTAAAGACGATGTTGATGATGGTGATGAAGATATTTATGATGATGATGATGAACATAAAGAAGATTTATGACGAGTATGGTAATTATGTGTTAAGTATTATGGTAACCATGGTGATTAAGTTGGTGATAATAATTTGCGGATTGAAGGAGGAAAAGTATGGGAAAGGGCAGACAGGCGCAAAGCGCTGATTAATTCAAACCATCTAAAATAGTCCAAACTCATATCTGCCTATTTATTTATTTATATATATTTTTTTTTTTGGGGGGGGGGGGGGGGGGGGGGTTCCAGCTGGGCGGTCAAAAATGTTTTTTAGAAACGGTATATTATTGAACAACAGCATTTAGATCACAAAATGGCCAAGTTGATCTTTCCAGAACTGGTGCGATAATGCTCGTTAGCACTTTAGATGGAAAAGATCACTATGATAATTAATTGAAAAATAAAAACTTTTAAGAATACAAGTAAAAAGTTATTTTAAAAAGAGCATCAATGTGATGAAATTACTTTTCTTGTCAAACAGGTATATAATTACAGTTAACAATTTTGTAACTTATTGTATAACAATACATATAATTTTTTGAGTCCCGTAGAACTAGGTCAAGCCTCAAACAAGTTTTTTTCCAGTTAGGAGCAACTTTTTGTTTGCAATGAAACAAGTTCGACATACAAATTTGAATATATTACAAAACCATCCAATCACAAACAGTGGTGCATACCCTCCTCAAACGACCGCTGTTGGTCTCCGAATGTCTGGAAAAGAAGGTCCCTCTGATTGGACGACGCTGATGTGGAAGGCCCCGCCCCTAAGTCTCCTTGTTGGAAAATTAAGACATCAGGGGCGTTCACAAGATGGCATAATAGTCAGGTTCACTATGTCGAAATTTTAGCTTTCGTAAACTTTTTTTGGGGATTTGTAGACCTATACATTTTTGGAATCTGTATAGTATAAGAAGTCAGAAAACCAATGTTTACAATTTGCCGGAAGCATTTATGGCGGCCATCTTGGATTTTCAAAATGGCCGCCATAACAATACGTGTTTCTCATTTTCTCAGCTTCCAGGTGGCCTAGAGTAATGATTTGAACGACTAAACATATGTTTTCATGGATGGGGAAGACAATGGTACAATGTTAAATAAGATCAACACAACCACAAAGCGGCCATCTTGGATTTTCAAAATGGCCGCCTTGAAAATCAGTGTTTTTCAATATTTCAGGATTCAAGTGGCTTAGAGTCATGATTTTAACGGCTAAACATATGTTTTCAGGGATGGGGAAGACAGTGGTACAATGTAAAATAAGATAAACATAACCACAAAGCGGCCATCTTGGATTTTCAAAATGGCCGCCTTGAAAATCAGTGTTATTCAATATTTCAGCATTCAAGTGGCTTAAAGTCATGATTTTAATGGCTAAACATACATTTTCAGGGATGAGGAAACTGGTGAACATTGTCAAATAAGTTAAACATAACCACAAAGCGGCCATCTTGATTTTTCAAAATGGCCGCTTTGAAAATCTCTGTTTCTCAATATCTCAGCATCCAATAGACTTAAAGTCATTATTTCCACGGCTAAACATACATTTTCGTACATGAGGAAGTCAGTGGTATAAAGTTTAAAAAAGCTTGCATAACAATATAGCAGTTTATCTTGTTCACCATATTATAATGTTTGTTAATAATGGCTCGGCACTTTTTGTGTAACAAGTCATAATTTTATAATGTCTAGGCCGTTTCTTGGACAAATTTATAGCAAAATCTTTTCATGTCATAATCATCATCATGATCATTACTATCACTGGTCGGCAACATATCATTCCGAGAGTCCTCGTCATTTTAGCACTGAGTTCATGCTGAACTATGCATGGTAAATTATTGGTCCTACAAGACCATCAATGTTAAACAGTCTTCTCTGCACTGGCATCTCACCATCTCGATGATGGCTTTGAAGGTTTGGAGGACCGGAATTACCTGATCAGCTGATGTGTCCTTGTAGAAATCATGCTGCAGTGGATCCAGGAACGTCTGCTGAGCAAGGCTTTCTTGACCTCATAATGTGGCCCGGATCTGGACTCAGTGAATGTGCTGCTTGGAACAACTCGGGGATGCAATATCAATGCCCTTTAGTGCGTATGCAGTACAGTCGAATGTAGAAAGTGATGACAGCCGATATGCAGTGACTTCAGCGGCAACTAAAAGCAACTACAGTGCATTGATGACTTCTCCACCTGTTGAGGTAGACTTGCAGCTTGGTTGCCTTGCCTATGCAAGATAACCGTCCTGTGTTACCTGCCCCTGTGATTGCGTGATAGGCTAGAATAGCATTTGCATTTCTGGACCTAGAGCTGCCTATATTGGCTGTACTTGGACTACTCCGGAAGGCATCGACATGGACGGGTTTCTCAGCAAAGGAATAGTGCCATGACCAGCACCAGAACATCAGTGTATGGAATGAAAACCACCAATTCTGCATCAGGCAGGCTTATCTTTGATGCCTGTATTGTGGATCATCAGTGTATCCGCCTCTTCGTGATCATTGTCCTCGATTTGCATCTCGCTGTTGCTCCTAATACGCCCTGTGGAAGATGCAATATCCAGCTTTGACGAGCCCTGGTCATGTTGGTTGTTAAAAAGTTAAGAGTTAAAGACCTTCCCTTGCCAATGTTGGCATATAAGGCGGCGCCTATCTCTGATTCATTAGCCCTATGCCACCCGTCTACAAAATGTAGCGAAAGCTACAGAAGGGGCCGGCCAGTCCTCTGGTAAAGGGTGTGATTAAAATTCCCTTCTCCATTATATAGATGCCGAGCGCCTGGCTAGAAGGCAGAAGGTACCATTTTGGTATGACCGGGTCTGGGATCGAACCCGGGACCTCCCGTGCATGAGGCGGACATTCCAACCGCTGATCCACCATGCTCGGTCATGTTGGTTGTACTCCAGTGTTTTTGCTGTCAGATACGCAGTCGGATCAGTCTTCGTTTTGTCGTGGGAAAAGAAACGGGTCATAATTGGAATGTGATATGTTGGTGTCATCTCTGATATATGATATCAGATCGGAAAATCTCATTGTCTCTGATTCTCCATTGTGGTATTCTTCAGGGAATCAGGCTTGTTTGTTTCATACAACAGAATGATTTTATCAGAGACATTAGTCTGGTAGTGACAGTCAAATACCTCAATGAATGTTTCAATACCATACTGTGTGATTATATCATTCTGGTGTTGGAGACATACAAAGCTGATTTCCTGAAGAATACCACAAGGGAGAAACAGAGTCAAGTGACGGATCTGATCCATTATCAGACCAGACACCAACATCAATCACATCCCAATTAGCCGGTTCCTTTCCCCTTTCAGAACGAAGGCTGACCTGACTGAGTATCTTGCAGCAAAAACACTGGAGTACAACCAAGGCTCGTCAACGCTGATTATCGCATCTGCCACAGGACGAACTAGCAGCAACAGCGAGCTGAAAATCGAGGACAACAATCATGAAGAGGCATATACACTGCTCATACACAATGCTGCGCTGATTTCAAAGAGTGATGCAGAGTCGGTCATAGCACACTATGACCTTCTGCTGAGAAATGGCGTCCGGAGTGGTCTCAGTGCAGCCAATATAGACAGTTCTAGGTTCAGAAAGAGCAAAGGGTTTACCAGCCTTCCATGTATTCAAGGGGGAAGACAACACGGGACGGTTCTATCACATAGACAAGGCAACCTGCATGCTGCAAGTCTACCTCAAAGCAGGCGGATATGTCAGCATTGCATCTCAAGCAGCACATCCAACGAGTCCAGATCCATGCCACATTATGCGGTCAGGCAGGTATTGCTCTGCACCAGTTCCGGGATCCGCTGCAGCATGGCTACTACAATGACACAGCAGGTTCGCACTTCTTCGTACTTGTCGCATTATTTTGCACTTGTTCGCGCTAATTAGTAGGACCAAAGCAGACTGTTCCAACCTATTGATGCTCGTGTAGGTCCAATTAATTATCATGCATAGACCTCTGCCAGTGTAGCACTCAGTGCAAGAATGACGAGGACTGTAGGAATAATATGTTGTCGACCAGTAACAGTGATGAGGATGATGAAATGCAAAGACTCTGCATAAATATGTCAATAAGCTATCTAGACATGCTAGAGGTGTAACGTGCTACACATTGAAGTTCTGAACCATTAAGAACATCTTTTATAATGAAACTAACATTATAATCTATATCATGTTAAGCTTACTTTACTTTACACCACTGGCTTCCTCATCTTGGAAATGTATGTTTACCAATTAAAATCATGACTCTAAGCCACTTGGATGCTGAAATAGCGAGAAAAAACGTATTTTCAAGGTGGACATTTTGAAAATCCAAGATGGCCACTTTTGGGAAATGTTTAGATTCATTTACATTGTACCATGCACTGGTTTCCCCATCCCTGAAAATGTATGTTTAGCCGTTAAAATCATGACTTTAAGCCACTTGCATGCCGAAATAGTGAAACAAAACGCATTTTCGTGGCCATTTTGAAAATCCAAGATGGCCACTTTGTGGTTGTGTGTAGCTTACGGTATTTTAATTCATACCACTGGCTTCCAAATCCCTGAAAATGTATGTTTAGCCATTAAAATCATGACTTAGAAGCTGAGATATTGAAAAACACTGATTTTCAAGTTGGCCATTTTGAAAATCCAAGATGGGCGCTTTGTGGAACCTTATGTTTGACTAATTTTACATTGTACCACTGGCCTCCTAGTCCCTGAAAATGGATGTTTAGCCGTTAAAATCATGACTCTAGGCTACATGAATGCTAAAATATTGAAAAACACTGATTTTCAAGGCGGCCATTTTGAAAATCCAAGATGGCCGCTTTGTGGTTATGTTTATCTTATTTTACATTGTACCAATGTCTTCCCCATCCCTGAAAACATATGTTTAGCCATTAAAATCATTACTCTAGGCCACCTGGAAGCTGAGATAATGAGAAACACGTATTGTTATGGCGGCCATTTTGAAAATCCAAGATGGCCGCCATAAATGCTTCCGGCAAATTGTAAACATTGGTTTTCTGACTTCTTATACTATACAGATACCAAAAATGTATAGGTTTACAAATCCCCAAAAAAAGTTTACAACTTTACATAGTGAACCTGACTATAACATAACATAATTGATGACCTATATTCAAGATTTATAACAAATAATATCTAGATACATTATATTCTCCCACTCCCACTTCACCCAACTTCTTTTTTCTTTTTCTTCAAAAACTATTGTTTTAGGAATCAACTTTTACTCTCTTTTCAATTCTCAAGACTTTCTATACACTTATTAACATGATTATTACCCTATTCTTTGCAACCCATGAGCATATGTGAGGGGGGGGGGGTGTTGAACAATAAATATTTGGGCAAAAGCATTTTAATGTAGGTCAAATTAATAATAATCATCATATATTTGAGCAAAGTCATCTCACATTCGGGCAAAAGCATTTTCAGGCAAACCATTTGAAGTGGGGGCAAAATTAACTCATTCCAGAATAGACTTTTCTTATTATTATACTCATAATAATCATAATCATTACTGTTTTTTGTCACTGGCAGGGCTAACATGTAAAGCTAAAGACAAGTGATTTATGCCCAAAACCATCTCTCATCTTACAGATATAGACAATCTATTCATCTTACCAACACAAACAGCAAAATCACCACAATCACAACGATTATGCCTACCATTTTGTTGTTCCCTCAGCATATCCTTATAAACAGCCAGTTTATTCCTCGCTATCTTTGAAGGGCCTGCAGTTTTAGTTTAGTTTATTCATGCAGCACATGTGGGTGTGAGGATTTATACATGTAGTTATTGGTTTGCCACAATTAAGTGTAGATATTAAAGGAATGTAGGTATTTTGGAAGAAATACAAACAAAAGATGCATTTGGACAGTGACGTTGACATATTGAAGACAAGGATTCATATTTATAGTAATGACAGAAAATATAGGGTAGAGAGGGTGGAAGGAGGGGTAGTAGGGATAACAATACCAATTAAGGGGGGGGGGGGGGGGGGTAGTGGACATTCATTATTTGAAGGCTCACCACCATCGTCATAATATCATCGCACAATTTCACATGTTAGCAAGGTCATATAAACAGGATTAAACAATAAACACAATTCCATAGTTCCATCATCGTAACATCATCACACGTTCACATGTTAGCAAGGAAATATAAAACACAGTTCCAAAAAATTCATAGTACAAATTTGACCAATTAGGTATTAAAAACATATTGAACAAAGGCCACAATTAATGGAGAAAGAAAGAAGTATAATTTATCATTAGCAACAAAAAGAAATCATGGTTTCTAGTAGTTTTTGATAATTTTCAATGATGAGATTTCCAAAAATAACATGGCAAAGTCATAAAAGACTATTGATGTCATTATGAAAATAACGGATTTGATGATACAACGCTGAAACTTCTCATCTCTTTAATTTTCAATGATTTGGTATATCGGTTTATATTTCCTTGCTAATACGATTTTCATTTCACTCCATATTTAGTAGATGGCTGAATGAGACAACGTGATAGGTGATCAAATGACAGAAAAACAATCCAAGATAAAAACCACCAACTCCAAAAGTCTACTCAATGGTGCCACAGATATATAATATACAAAATTGTTTAATATCTGTCTTTTTAAAGTTTGAACACCTTTTGATATGCTATACAAATTATTTTAAAAAGACTTCAGGGCTAAATAAATTTGTAACATTTTGAATTAATTTAATATTTAATATTTAAGTAAAACATTTGTTGTTGTTGTAAAAATGAAAATATCAAATATGATTTTTTGTTTAATAACTGAAAATTATAGTCATACTCTCGATAGATTATTTATTCTTAATAACAAGAGATTAGTAGGAAAAATCCTTCATCATAATGTTTTACAGATATCTCTGTTAAAAAAATATAATGAATGTCTTGGATGGAATTATAAAAAGCTCATCAATTTTGATCGTCATTTGACCACCTATGATATCGTCTCATTTCGTCAACTTCCATAAAGGACAGACAGCGTAATCTTGTATCATTTTTATGGTATCATCTTTTATGTAAAATGATGTGACATTTTATTCTGTGAGTTAAAAAAATGACTCCATAGCACAATAACATGTCTAAATGTGCACCAACAGATATAATAAAAATATGCACCTAAAATATACATGTACGTTAAATAACCTCAGTGAGGTAATAGGTGCAGTGTTTAAACTGCATAATATGGGTGAATAAATGTTAAAAAAACATTTACGACGGTGAAGGTATTTAAACTAAATTAATCATATGTGAATAGGGACAAATCCATTTGATATCAAAATACATTGGCAAAACAACAATAAATAGAATAACTTAAACTACCTTGTTGAAGAGGCAAGAAAACATTGACACTATTACAGAGTATAGTTTACAGTTTTCTTCACAAATACAAATACTTCTGCCTGACATTAAGCATAATATCAAACTTACAAATACAAATCTTCCATCCAAATAGTTCAACATTGGAATTACAAATAAGATCAAAGCTTAACTTCTGTATTAAATACTACCAACTAATTTGCTCCTTGCATTTGATACATTGTTTTAGTCCGGACAACTAACACCTAACAATCCATGGACTAAAACAAAAACAGATGTACAAAGTTCTTGAAGGAGGGAATTCATGGTAGACCATGTTGAATTTGGAATTTGTTGGAAGAGTGGCACCCCTAGAAAGGACCCACTCATCGCTCAACATTCTTCAACATACATTGTAAGAACAAGGAGTTTACAATATTATTGTAAATCTACATACAAGTAGAATGTCGACGTCGATATGATATCACGATTTAGTAGCCCAATATTCTAATAATCTTCCTGCAGCAGATTCTTTTATTTCAGAGCACAGACATATTTATTTTCATTGTAGATTCGACTAAGGAGGTTTTAAAGCGCTTTGAACAGAACTTGATAATTGGAAATGCGCTATAAAAGAATAAATTGTTACGACTCTTATTAGATCAAATCACATGTCCCACCGAATAGTCGGAGGTTGTCTATTTACATGATACAAGTCATCTTCAAGATTGTAAATTTATTGTATTTTAAAGTAAGCTAGGGGATTTACAGAGAATTAATTTAAGACAGAATGAATTACTTCATTGACTTCACCAACAATATCCGTTGATAATTCCGTAATTTTCCTGTTATTTAGTCTTCTTTCCTTAATTCATAATCATACAATTCTGGTTGGTAATAGTGACACCAGATTAATAAATGGAGGACATAAGCATCTTGTGAATACAATGAAGTGAAACATACATAATTCTACAATCAATAATACTAATAACTGGAATGACTTATAAATATTAATTAAGCATGGTGAAAGTCTTAACAAATTACTAAGATGCGTCTGTACAATATATACTACTGGTGGTGGGTGATAGTAATATAATTGAAACTATTACAAAAAAATACACTACAATAAATATCAAATGTTGTAACAAAAACTAGCCAATTCTGCTTTGATTCTTACTACACATAGCTTGATACTTTTATATTTCTATCAAAAGTTGACGGTAAAAAATATAGATTTTGTTATGATTATATAAAAAAAGGAGTGAGAGACGTCATATTTTAGTTGCACACAAACATCTGTTAAAAATTCATCTGAGTGAGAAACACAACATACTTAAAAAAGCAGTTTAAAGAGAGCTGCAAATAATAAATTCTCAAAGAGAGAAACCGTGTATAAACTTCCAGAAGAAATAACAAAAAGTGGGAACAATAACCTTCACAATCAAAGCAATCCTGGTGGGTTACTGGGTTATGTACAGAGTCTATACTTTAGAATCTCAACGGGAACAGGTTAAAGCCACTATGGCAAACATCCAAGTCTACCCTTCCTGGTGGAAACCCCTGGGCCTGGTTAATTAGTGCAAGGTCAGATGACCTTTCATACGTACAGTTGGAAAACATGGCATCATCCAGTGTTCAGTCAAAATTGATAATAGTGGTTTCAAAAAGATGGATTATTTCCATTATAAGTGATACGCAAGAGGAAATATACCACTAGAAGTGACAGGAATTATGCACTTATCAGTAAAAGAAGGCAAAAATGCCAGTGTTACAAGGTACAGCAAAGAAACTTGTGACAACAGGGTTTTGGAATGATATAACATATGGAAACCAGGAAACCTTGTAGAATTTCCCTCTCTCATTCTCGAGGAGAAAATGACATTCAAAAAGTGGCAAATCCGTGTTGGAACTCGCAGAACTTTATGATAGGAATTTCACCCTGTTCTTAATGATATCATTTTTAAAGTTACCACAGGTAAAGAAATTAGGGGACAATCCTGAAGGGGTTAAGCACAGCTTTATCATGTAGGTGCTTCACAAATAAAACAAAAGAGTTGTTCGAACAAAATAGAAGTCCACCTTAAAGAGAACCCACGCCCACAAATAAAATTCTTATTAATGAAAGGTAATTCATAGTTTTAGTAGTCCATTTGATTTCCCTTGCTCAACATGTCTGCAGGAAAGGATTCACAGAAAACACTCCGTCCCTCGGATAGGACGTTGAATGAAGGTCCTGCGTATGAGAAGTCACATCTCATGCACGCAAAAGAAATTTGTGCACTTATTGAAGAGAGTAAGGTGTTAACCCGGTTGATTAGTAACCGTGCACATCACAACCAAAATACTACAAGAATCTTCAGAATTGAAGGAGGCAGCACATCATAAAGAAGAAGAAGACAACAAATTAATTT
Source organism: Echinarachnius parma (assembly GCA_037951105.1). Taxonomy (NCBI): domain Eukaryota; kingdom Metazoa; phylum Echinodermata; class Echinoidea; order Clypeasteroida; family Echinarachniidae; genus Echinarachnius; species Echinarachnius parma. The sequence goes on from JBAMJV010009573.1 coordinate 19,443, forward strand.
TGAGTCTTGTATAAGTTCAGAGTATTTCATTGGTCACTCAAGTAAGAACAGCTATGTGCATCTTCATATGCAGAACTTATTAATTTCTAGTATTGAAAATAAAGGAAAATAAGAAAATGTTACAGAATTTATAACAAAAAAATAAAAGAGAAAGAAAAAAACTATTTTCATCAGAGCCCTCAAGATATAAGTTCCAATAAATAGAACCCCAAAAGACAAATTTAATTGTACCCTAAAATTGCAGAATTTCTGCAGGGAAAAACAGTATTATTTGTTCTCCAAATTAAATCCTGTAGTCCACAAAATGGTCAGGAAATCATCATCCAGTACACTGCAACCTACATTGTAATGTTCAATGTTAGTGCAATATAGAGATGTAAAAGCAGAATTATTGTTGGTTAAATTCATTAACTGGTTTAATACTTAGTCAAGAAACAATGTTGCATCTTGAGCAACATAAATACAAATAGAGGACCATATTATATACTATAGGTCGATTGTTTTTGATTTCCCGAAAACAATCTTGCATACAGAAGATCATTTAGAGCCTACTAGTATTAGGCAAAAAACACTTCAAGAAAATTGGGCTGAAGATTACCCCGCTTACATACGCATGGCTCTGAAACTATGCAGTTCTATCAAATGAGAGATGAGGAAAAAGCAAACAAAAGAACAACAAATATTGAAGTTAAGATAATGGAATAAATAAGCCGAGTTGAATTTACATGAATATATATGGTCACAAATAAAGCAGTTGGCGTGACATACACGGTGGATTATGCAACACAGAATGATCAAAATGATATACTGAATGGAGCTTGCAGAACACATGGCATTATGTGTACATATAATAATGTACTTTTTTCTGTTGACAATGACATGGCTCATATACGGAGTAAGCTCTTATTTCATGCGCAATTTGGCAAGACATTTTATTTCAAAAAAATTGTTGCCTGGAGCAAAATTATGCATGGATTTCACACATTTTCTGTAATAATAATAATGAGATGGGGGCAAAATTGATATACTGTATAAGTAAATGAAGATGATTCAATACACACTTTAAATACAGAAATATGAAATGTGACTACTAATAATATATTTTCTTCTATTGTGAAAATACAATACATTGTATGTAGAAGAAATTTGTGAAGATAAAAACAAGATATGATACACATCAATAATATATATTACATGTACACGTATGGTATATATACAATAAACTCTTGACAAAATGAGTTGAATGTTACGGGGTGTTAAACTTCACATTTCATCAAACATACACTGTACAAAGTCATGTAATTCATGTTAACACGCAATCACAAGCTAAAACACAAAATTTAATATCATGAAACATTTGACACTAACATTAATTTCTTGATTAAAGCATTTACAATATCAAATCATCATAATCTCTATGTCAAGGCAAAATAGTACTTTTTAAAAACAATGTATATTTCTCTCTCTCTCTCTCACACATAAACAACTTCAAACAATCATTCCTAATACAAATAACATGCATGAGCCCACATCTGCAATGAGAATGGTCATGACCATTTACACGCCATACGCACAGTTTCCTTGGAGCACAGAGTACATGGACAAAGCATGTGTTGGCAAGTCTCTGAAAACCTGCCAACCATGCATTGCCTATGCACAGCCTGCTACACACAACAGTAGCGTATTGTCTGTATGAGTGCATAAGCCGAACACATTCTACACGTGACTTGTCATTAATTCAACACACAATACCGGTATGCTGTTCCGCACAGTATTTGATAATGTAGAATGTCACATTATCAATTACAAAAAACAACATGGATTTATTTTAGCTTCCAAAATAAAGAAAAAATTATTAAGTAAATCACACTTTTATCTTGGTCTAATTTAAAGAACAACTGGCCACATAGGGTGGGAAATGATTTAAGCCTTGACAATATGATGGCTGGTGTTGTACTTCACTACATGTACATGTATATTTTTGAACAATGGAAAATTTAGTAGTTTTATCTCAATCTTGATTTAGCATTCTGCTACATTCCTTATATTCAAGTAAAAACACAGTTCACATACAATTTCCATTGTGGTCCATTAATTCTACTGATGCACTATAGCTAACGTATATTCCTTGATCCCGCAAGGAACATTTCAAGTACACTTTTGTTCTCCGCACTTCATCTGAACTAAATGTAAGCCAATAATTGGCTTCATTTGTAAACATATAAACATTATTTGGTACTGCAAATTACAGAGTTAATCCCACATTTTGGCATTTTCAATCGTCAGAACTAAAAACAAAGTCTAAAACTACTGTCAAGTCTACAACGCACAATATATTATTGTTTAACCGACTGTTAATTCTTGGTAAAGACTCTAAAAGTTAATTCTTTGTATTTAAAGAAAGAAATAGTAAATTCTCTGTAAAGAATCTAAAAGCACTTGAAAAATGAAATCAAAAGAGATGGATGGAACAAAACAAAAATAAAGGCAAGTTCATCAAACTGGACACCAAAATTTGTCACACACCTAGGTTTGTACTAAAAGAAATATATTTGACCAGAACCAACACATAGAAATTATGCAAATGACAATGGCATTGATTGCCCAAGGTAAGAGCTAGATTGCAAAGCGAAGTTGAACAGCCTGCCCACTCAGTAGTGAGATGTTCTTGGTTAGATATCTCCCTGGTTTCCTTGCAGAAATGCGTTCAGATCTTTACAAGGATTCCATTTTGGGGGTTTGAATTAGACTCCAAAGTTCTCAGCATAATGGAAAGGTGTTAAATTGCATGAGACAGAAAATATGCAGACAGCTTTTAAAAGCTTAATTTTTGCTTTTGAAATGATTTCCGATCTTTCAGTTTGGTAGCACAACCAAGAAAAAACACTATAACATCTAACTTTTGGGAGCATATTACTATACAGTAACTTTTGAAAGCTACTAGTGAAGGCAAAAATTATAATCTCTTTTTTTTTTAAGCATAGGATATTGTTTTATCTCTCTCATGTTTATTTGTCAAGGAAAGTCATTTAATCTTTCTCTACATGGTATGTTAATCCAGCTGAAGATGGTTTGATGTTGGCATATTCAGTACATTATGCATAGACCCCAGCCACAGCATTTTCTGGACCCAGTCCAGGGAGGTGTTGCATAAAAGAGTTGTGATTTATCGCAAAGCTGCATTTAATTGCAAGTCAGAAATTGCGCCCAAATGTGCAATTCTGATTGGCTCAAGTGCGCATGTTTTCTGACTTGCGATCAATCGCAACTTTGCGATTAATCGCAACTCTTTATGCAACATCCCTTCTGATGGGTTAAAGTCATTGCATCGTCACATTTGAGAATGCACACACGACAGTGCTATGTCTTTAGAACCAGGTGGAAAAGTGCGTTCAAGTGATCCATTAACTTTGTCAAATTCAACCAAAATCAATTGGAGCTTTCAAATGTCTCCCTAATTATGGAGATATTTAAGATTGAATTGAAAGGTGTTCGAGAACATGTTTTGTTTGTAGTCAAAAGTATCCAAATTCGGATACTTCACACGAATGATCGGGGATAAAATCTGACATTCATTTTCACCTTTTCACCAGGTAAACAGCGATCTTTTTATGTAATACTTGCACACATCATTCAGAAGAATCTTACAATGACATTGGTATATGACTAAAGTTTTAATACCACTTTTGGAAAAATCTCATGAAGTTAATGGATCATTTAAAGCACGACACTCATGCAACTTTCTATAGTACATAATCTATAGAATGCGCAGCTTACGTGAACATGGCACCTCCCTGTGAGCTCTATGAATAGCGCCCTCTGGCGCAGCGATGCAGTCACTTTAAGGAAACTAAACCCACCTTTTCATTGCATACCATGTTATAAAAGGAAATACAGCAAAAGACTATTTATAACAGAGAGGAGAAGAATGTAAGAGTGATGAGAGAGGCTGATCAGAAGTAGTAATCGTGAGGAGGGATATTGAACGGCTCACCGGGGTTATAGGCAGGAGGCGGGGCCATGGGCCGACCAAGGTCATTGTACGCCATGATTGGGGGCTCATCTGTCGGGAAAAGAGAGAGTGAGAAGGAGAATGAGATAATTATGGGGATGAAACATGTATAGCGACTGTATGTATACTGATCACAAGGATAGGGCCATTAACTTTTTAAAAATCCAATGTTCGTGGTCTAATTGGACAACTAGATTTTCAAACTGACAATGACAATGATAAGAAAATAGCTTGCCCGAAATCAGGTTACTCGCTCCAATTTGGTACACTAGGACAAGAGCATTCAGTTTGTTATTGTCATGGAGAACATTCAAGAGAAATTAGCGACAACATATTCAGAAAACCTTGAGAAAAAAACTTGCTGTCAATTATTCCATTTATAATCCTGTAAAATTCCTTCATTTGCTTACTATAATTTGGATAACTTGCCCTGGTGGGGAAAGTGACTTCAAACTGTTCTCACCCTTAACTGATGTTCACTTGCCCTGGGCAAGCAGGCAAGTGGGGTCATAGAGCCCTGAGGGGCATTTCACAAAAATCCTAAGTTGAACTTAAATTCTAAGTTGAACTTAAAATTAGCGTAGGCCATTTGTAGCCTTGGAATATAAACATATTCAAAAGCAAAAAAATGCAACTATTTGAGACTACCAACAAACATTTATATCAGTAACATCAAGGCTCCTTGATAATAACAAACATTACTGATTTTTATCAAAATAGTCTATGCCTTTGAAAAAGAACTGTTTCAACAATTTTACAACGAAACTAACGGCATTCCATAACTGTAAGGTCCAATATAGAGCTAAGTTCAACTTAGAATCTTTGTGAAACATCTCCCAGGACTAAGTATACAAATGATGCGCAGGTATGAGTGGGTCGGTAGGAATTGTTTGCACAAGGTAACTATGGAACTGTTAAACCCACGAGGCAAAGCCGAGTGGGTTTAGACTAGTTTCCATAGTTACCGCGTGCAAACAATTCCACCGACCCACAAAATAAACTTGCGCATCATCTGTTTTATAGAATGGGCATTGTTACGCCCCCCAAAAAGTCAAAAAATTGAAAATTAGAAAAATTACCGGATGCATGAAATAATTTTACCGGACGCATGAATTTTTTTACCGGACGCATGATTTCTTTACCGGACGCATGACATTTTTTACCGGATGCATGAAATTTTTACCGGACGCATGATTTTTTTACCGGACGCATGATTTTTTTACCGGATGCATGATTTTTTTACCGGACGCATGATTTTTTTACCGGACGCATGACTTTTCATGCATCCAGTACAATTAATTGTCTGCACAAATTTTGCTCTCAACCAATCAGATTGCAGGGATTTATCAACCCATTCTATAAAATGAATTGTGCGTGACTGACTAACTTACCGGGCACATAGTGTGGGTTCTGTTGAGCCATCATGCTGGTCGGTCTGCTGTTGTTGTCTACCAGATGTAAATGGTCCGCTCCTGTGTTGAGTAGGGCAAGCAAAGAAACAACAATGGAGGGATTAACTTCATTCTGAAGTACGAAAACACCTTTTAACCAATTAAAAGTTTACATAATATATTTTTTTGTAAAACTACATGTTACTAGGGCTGCCATTCAAGTACTGTACATGTATAATTTTCAAACAACTTTAACAAAATATAATTTCAATATTACTTTTACATCACTAAATAAAAAGCATCAATTCATGACATAATATGATTTATATCAAAACAAATTTTACAAAAAGCATAGTTATAACAGGGCTCAAAATGGGCACTGGCCCCAGGCCCCCAACTGAATGTATTTCATGGCTCAAATTTCCTTGCCTGAAGAGCAGCCTAGTTCTACAAACTTGTTAATGATTTTACTTTATTTCAGGTAAAATTTAAGAGGCTTGTGATTTTATTTAATTAAAGGGGACCACCAGGCAAATAACAACACATACTTATATGTTTTGTTACCATTTTGTGATATCAAATAGATACCCAACAATTTACAAAGGGTTGTGTAATTCATAAACAATGAAATAAATTACCACCACTTACGAAACCACTACTATTTCGTGGTTCTGTACGCGCCAAACATTTGCGAGTGCGCCAATTCTATTCACGCGTATGTTTGGAGACAATAGAATCCGGACGATTCGTTCGCTCTGCACAAAGGTAGTCTTCGTATATACATGCAGACCCATTATAATGGTGATGCGTTTTCCAATTATATATTTTTGTCTGGAAACATATTTTTCTGAACTTTTTGATGGAATGGATATACTAAAGATGTTACCTTTAATATATAAGAACATTATTTTTGGGTGGTGGTACCCTTTAATTCTTTGATTTTAGTATATAATCATAAAATGTGCATGAATAATTCTTGAAGCGATTAAAACTACACCATCTAAAATACTTTCATGATCTAACTTTGGAAAGCTTGCCAGTAACATTGTTTGGCAATGTGGTACCATTTCAACATATCACTGTGGAAAACAGAAAAACATAAAGACTAGAAAAATAATCATGCTCATTTTCTGAATTATAAAAACACACCCCAAAACCCCAGGAAATCGATGTTGCCATTATAGTGTGACACTGCAAATTAAAATTTCAGTCATTAAGAATAAACAAGTTGCCTGCTCCTCTATACATTGCAGTTCTTTGGATGTTTAAGTAATACACCAACCACAGATATTTTCTGCAAATTGATGAAAATAAATTTTCCTCTGAAATCAAAGAAATTAATTGAGGTGAAGGGAAAGAGTGAATGAATACACAAAAGCCATCAGTGCCCTCGGTTATAATAGGAGTCGTGCAAAATAATAAACCTGTAACTTTCAAATGAAATAATCAAAGGAAGAAAATGAAGTGAAATTCAAGATTGAAGGGTTGCCAAGCAGACACCATAGCCCAGTAGAGCTAAATGATACAGAGTCAGGCGATACAGTTTTTGTTTGTCAGGTGACAAGCACAGTACCGTATTTGTCGGTGTATTAACCGCTCTGGTGTATTAACCGCACCCCTAAAAAAAAATAAAAAAAAAGTGTGGTTAATAAGGTCGTGTATTAACCGCACCCCTTTTTTTTTTTGGAAAAAAGGTGCGGTTAATACACCAGCAAATACGGTATATTTGTGTACTGTTAGTTGTGCGCCCCTTGATATGACTGCCAAACTGAAATGTTAACAAAGGGACCAGAAAGTGAAAAGGTACGTAGGTCTAGTGGTCAGAGCTCTGCTCTTCACCAAAATCAGCCTTGTTTCAGCCTGGGTTATAAAAAGCATACTTGATTGAATATGTCTGGAACAAAAAAAGAGTGAAAGTTTACTTTGTGTGCTGGAATGATAATGTTAATGATAATGTGGGTTCTACCTAATAACCACAGTAACTATGGAATAAAGTCCTTGTTAGTCAAGTGACATAGTCATCATTAGTCATGTGACAAAGTCCTTATCCTTGCTAGTAACGTGGCATAACCCTTGTTGATGACTTCAATCATTTTTAATGATTAAAAATCATGTGATATGGTCACTGTTAGTCACGTGTCATGAATCATTCTTGTTAAAGTTACATGAGACAGCATTGATTACACCGTATCTGCAAACAAAGAGAAAGAGTGCATGGAAGTGCATTCTGATTCTTCTAGACATTGTGAAAATTAGTAACACTTTACATCAAATGGAACTTCAATCAGTCAAAGAAGATTTTTTTTTTTTTAGGAGTTGGCGGCCAATCTATTTCTCCCCAAAATCAAAAGATGAAATAAGTACCGGTACAACCGATATAGAAAAAAAGTGCAAGCCATGCTTTATAAGGGACAGATTATAGATATCATATCAGTAGATTATAGATTATCTAGTATATACTGTACATGCTTATATATGCATTTTCTTACATGGAAGATTAATTAGCTATTTGCTTTTTCACAGACATTTGCAGAATTCATATTAAACTTAATTTCAAAACTAAGCAAGATGAAGTACAGTGGCGTAGTAGCTACAATATTTGTTTTCTTTTTGGTAAATGATTTTGACTATTGGACAAACTGAGAAAAACCGTACAAAACATAAGGGGGCTATTTTTAAAGAAAAAAAAATAAGGAAAAACATAAGGTGTGTCCTCCCCCCCCCCCCCCCCCCCCCCCAAAAAAAAAAAAAAAAAAAAAAATCAGTCAAACCATGTTATGCAACTGATGAAGTATACTTTAAAATTAAGATAAATGATCAAGGCAATCATAAATTATCAGAGTTGAGGTAGTATACAAGTCAATCTTAAGTGTATGGCAGCATTCCTGAGTTAAGAATATATTTCTCATCAAAACATATTTATGATGGTATACAATGCTATTTTATCAATTCACCAAGAGAGAGAATCGCAATTCTTTTTTTTAATTCCATATTAAATTAATAAGTGCAACAAAAAGAAAGAGTAAGATTATGAAACAAACTTCCCCTCAAAAGAAACCCACCACACATAAACATGATACAAACTGATATACAAGTGTTGTAAATGCTCCAAATTAAAAGCATAATACAGACAAACTTATGCTGAACACATTATAACTAGTGTTGTAAATGCTCCAAATTAAAAGCATAATACAGAAAAACTTATGCTGAACACATTATAACTAGTGCATACACATACATGGACAAGTTTCAGACTATGTATTGCAAAAGGGCCAATATTATTAAATAAATGCAGCTAATAAATAAATAGATGAACGAAGCATTAGATTCAAATGAAAGCAAGCGTATGATGAACCTACCACTGGTTGGTCCCTATTATAGCCATGCATGTTGCCTGTTAATCCTGTAGTGTGAGTGGGAGCATGCAGGGGGGAAAAATGAACGGTGAACAAATCTACAAATGCAACAGGGTGTGCTAGAAAAAAACAAAAAACTTGTGCTGTAAAAAAAAAAAGCAACAAACTTAGTGCGAGCTGTGGCAGCAACATCAACGAATGAATGAATGCATTAATGTATTCAACATCAACAAATACAGTCAAACATGCTTCAGCCACCCCTTGTATTGTACAAAAAGACCACCTGTCTATATCAACACACTTATCTCCAATCCCTAGTCAGTATTTTACAGGTAAAAATCTACATGTATCTACTCATAAAGGTCACAATTTCTGTATCATTTGAGTGGTCTTTGACTGGTTGGACTGTGCAAGCGTTCAACATGTCTGCAAAGTTATTATCATTATTTAGCGTGGTATAACTTTCCTAATTCAAACATATAAGGAAACTGACCAGAAATATAATGTGATCAAAAGAGAGCAAAGAAAAATGTGATTCCAACAGGATAACTTTCCTGTCTATTTCCTAATTTACTCCTGATCGATGCTGATTGACACGCAGGTGTAACCAATCTGTACCTCAAGACCAATTAAAGACTGATGATGTCACAACCAGAATTTCACTCTGGAGAGTTTTTTAAGAGGTGGGGCTTTAATAGCAAAATGAAGAAAATTACATAAAAATATACAAAACACATTAAGGTCAAACCATTTACAAATATCTGATGTGTACACTAACACAGACAAACAGAAGTCAACTTGCATTTGGTTTGCACGGCCACTTTAAGAAACAAACAAAACTACATGTCAACATGACAATGAAACAGGGTGATCAATGCATGAACAAAACGTTTGGTTCCATAATTGCACGAGCAAAAGTGCGAGCAAAAAAGGGTGAGAAAAAATATATAAAAAACATCAGCAACACCAACTAAAATAGATAAAAGGGTATAAACTTGACAAAACTTAGTAGTGTTCTTTTCTAAACCTTTCAACACTGGCTACCAAAGTAGGCAAAGAGATGTGACTTCAATAGTCCCACATACCTGCATCCATGTCATCGAGAGCCATCTCTTCATCAGAGTCCCGGCGACTGCTCTCCTTCCCCTTCTTCTTCTTCTTGGTGGACTTGGACTTCGGAGCGCGGTACGGCGCTTCCTCGTCCATGATGCGATAGTACTTGGCCAACTTAACGGCGAGGATAATAGACGGGACGTAGAAAAACACGCACCACCCTATCGTGAACCACAGCGTGTTCTAGATATATGAGAGAGAGAAAAAGTTATTAATATGCAATACAGAATTATTATTTGAATGAGGTTTTAAGTCCATTTTTAATTATGAATTTTGTTTTTCTTCAAATCACTAGATTTGTGTCTAATTGTCTTATTTAGTATGTTTTCAAATGACTAGGCTGTCTTGTACTCACCAGAGATGCAATGGGATAGTCACATGAAGATTTAATGGAGTAAGCATAGACTGATGCAACCAGCTTGCACTTGCCGAAATCACTTGTTATCTGTAAGACAGGGAAGAGGGGAAAAAACGAGTATAATGGTAAAATATGATATCTATGAATATGCTGCTGTATAGCTTCTAACGTGGAAGCTTTTTTCGCGGAAAAACAAGTATACTAGTAAAATATGATATATATGAATATGCTGCAGTATATCTTCCCATCTACTACCATGAAAGCTTCCTAGATTACCAATAATCATCTCCATTTTGTGTTTCCCCATTTCATCACACCGTCAAATTTTCTTCACTTCCTTCCATTTAAACTGCAAATGAACTTTATCTTTAATCTGTTGTGCCGGAGATATCCAATGCACGTTTAATCAAATGTTATTCATCTTTATATAAGCTGGTAAAAGAAACATTACGAAGGAGAAGGCACTAATTATTCTTACTTGGCGCTCGATTTGGAAGTAGAACTGGTTGCCATAATCAACCAGCCTGTCTGCATAATCCTGAGTGATACCGATCACTGCTTCGCTCGTAGCGTTGCTTGAAAGCGCTGCATCTGCTACCGCAACTGCATCAACCGTACCATCAATGCCTGCATTCAACATGGCCTCAAGCTCTTGGATCAGACTAAGGTCACTCTGGATTTGATTCTATGGATTATAATGGAAACAAAGGTCAAATTAATGTAACAAAAGAAAATAATTGCCAAACATTTTGTTATCAGTGTTGTAGCCTAGTCTATCATTTGTTCGAGGAAGAGGCCACCATCAAACACCATCTTCCCATTCAATTTACATTCAACCTTGGGTCCGAGTCTGCTGAAAAATGGCATCCAAGCCGAACTCTGATGTTTGGTACAACACTGATGTTTGTAAATGTATACATGTACATATGTAGTTCTAATTTTCTCTCTCTTTTCTCATTCGTCGCATTACTCTTTTCTTCATAACAATGTTTACATAATATATATCATTCTATTCTATTTCTCCTTCTAATTCTTTACACTAATCTTTCCAATATTTCGTCATCTTAGTTTAGTAAAAGGTCCTCATTTAGAAACAGTACAAGGCTTCAACCCATTCAGGACTGGTCCTAAAAAAATATTCAGGGTGTTGTCTACGCCCGGCGCAGACAGAGCCGACTCGACCCGATCCGACTGGTTTTCAGTCAGGTTAGAGTCAGTTTCGCTCAGTCGGAGCCGATACAACATGTTGAATCGGCCTCTAACGATCTCCGACTGGCACTTGACTGGCAAAACCGGAGTCCTGATGCAGCGCATACTGAGTTAATCAGGCTAAAAACCAGTCGGATCGGGTCGAGTTGGCTCTGTCTGCGCCGGGCATTAAGAAGTATCTTGTACACATGTGATTTTCAAAGCTACAGTATTAACCTATTCAGGATTGGTCCTAAAAATAATTTGGATGTGGTCAATAGAGAATGCATGTTATCCCAAAATCAAATAAGTCATGAACGGGCGAGATCAAACGTCATGTACTTGTTATAAATATACTCACCACACTGTCTTGCATGGGATCCACTATGCCTGTCTGAATGGTCATCAACGTATCCACTTGTGCATTTATTTCGTCTGCTACCGTCTGTTTACACATATAAAAAATGAATCATAATTTTTCATTGGGGGTATATAATATGCTATAGTGAATTGCCACTATGGTGAGACATTTAGACAAACTCAAATACAGGCAGAAATGCACCATAACTGACATCCTCTTCGAACAAGCAATGGTTCACAGCAAATCGAGAAATAAAAGACAATTTGTTCCTTGTTATAATATAATATTTCAATATTATATTAAAGCATGCACAGGTTAAAAATGAGCACAAAAGAATGAAATCCCTTACAAAAAGTGTAATTACAAATGAATCATAATCTAAACTAAGTCCATCTACATAGCCATCAGTATATCTGCCTGTGCTGTCAGATTTGCTGCTATATTGTATTTTGTCATCCAGAGATGAGAAACAAAATCAAACAAGTTTATAAAATGAGAAAAACATTGCCTTTTTTTGGAAATTTATAGAATACATATTAGTACATTATGCTTAATTTGAAAATAATTTCTGTGTCGTCAGAAAGATTGCCTTCATTTTCTGATGATTAGAAAGTACCTCTTATAGATGCCTGGTTAAATAAGACAATATCAACATCCATGCATATATCAGTAGACACACAGTTTTCTGTTATTCAAAGCAAATGAGTAAAGTACTTTGGTCCTGTAGCGAAAAGTACAATGACAAATAACTGTTAGAATCATTTACTCACTTAAGTTGTTTTTTTTGTTTGTTAAACAGGGCCCCAATTACAAGCTATATTTTTAAAAATTCAGCGACTCGATACCAAAATGATTGTATTTTTGGAACCCTGTACATATTGACTTTCCTTTTTTTCACATGGTTGAATATATTAATGTTTTAGCCAAGTGCAGCTTACCGGATTATCATCAGCTATTTGTGTTAAGTTTGTGGCATATTCTTCCAGGTCAACTGTAGTTACACCGAGAGAAAGCTGTGGATGGAAAAAGGAAAGAGAAAGTAAAAATGCGAATATTAAAACTCATACCCCAAATTGGGCAATGTTTCCTATCAGTTTTATCATTATTATTTGTTTGAATTAATAAATGTACTCATTATCATTATTTGTTTTGTTTATTTATTTTTATTTCATTCATTTATTTATTGATTGATTTATTCATTTATTTATCATTATTGTTTTTTTCACAAAACTCTATTTTTAGGCAGGAAAATGTTATATAAGGGTGCATCTAATCTTTCATAAGTGATAAGAGACAATGCTTGCTCGGATTAAAATATTCCCTGGACAAATGTACTGTTTGTGAGTGTTTTTTATGTACCATCATTTGCAAAAGTTTAAGACCACCTGGGAATTTGTGGGTATTTCAATAATTTGGAATGCATTCTTTTGTCTTATTGAATGATTACATAACATGTTTACTACAGTGGTCATGGAAACAATGTCAAAGAGCAGTTCAAGTGTGATACAAAAGGTTATGCATTGAAAATAAAAGTATGTCTGAAAAATAAATATGTTTAACTTTGTTTTTTCTTTGAGTTTTTGCATTTTAGAAGGGTGGTCTTAAACTGTTGCAAATGATGGTAATTACATAACTGTAACTTGTATTTCACGTTTATACATTCATCTATATGTGTTGTGATAAATTCATTGCCTGAAGAAACTTTTCATGTGTTCACTGTTTGGTGTGGCAAAAATTGTCCCAAATGGGTTAAAGGGAATTGAAGCCTTATTTAAAATAGACTTAAAATGGAACCCAGCTAGTGTGGTTTTATGAATATAGGACCAGGTATAAATCAGGCAAGGAATGCCCATATCTACAGTGTATAATATGTTAGAATAAACTGGATTAAAAGGATTCTATTAAAATAATATTTCTTACTGAAAAATGATTTGTAAAGAGTGACCTAGGTGCTATGCTCCAACTTGTTTACAAATGCTGACAGGAAGGATGTAGATTTCATCTTGTAAATTCCAACCATCACCCACATAATGTTTTTGTAGATTTCATCCCAGCTTATTGTTAAGTCTCATAATTTGCATTCCAATAAAGTTACATTTCAGCCAGGTGCTCCTTGTAATGTTTCACACTTTGCATACCAAGGTTGTTACTTTTTACATGGCCTCTTGTAAGGTTAGCATACCAGAGTAGTTAGTTTCAGTGAGTGACTCTATAAATTACTTTAATTTTGATTGACAGGTTGTTAATACAATTCTTCAGGAAGTATAATAAAACTTCATTCTTCTTTCTGAGCCCCCATTTTGTTCTTTTTATAATCAATCATCATTTTATTGAATGTGTAAAATATCACAGAAGGAAAACAAAAAATTATAGAAGTCCGTGTCACACTGGAGCCAATTATCTAGATAATATGTAGCATGTGTGTCACATGTAGGTGAATTATCTAGATAACTATTATCTAGATAATTGTGTGGCACCGGCTACAGGCACCGGTAAATCTCTCCAACAGAGCATACATGGGTTTATAAACTGCTTATAAGTTAAATTTATTATTACACTTACAATAAATTAGAGATTCTTTGCAATTGCGCTATATAAATATCTCTTATTATTAGTATGATCATTATCATTATTATAATCATCATCATCATCAATATTAATAAACTTTTTCATACCACTTCATTGTACTGTGTGTAGTTGATATTGCCCAGTTCAGTCGTGTTGACAAGTTTCTCGAGTTCACTGATGAAGTCGGCGAAAGGGATGTCGTAATCCAGTTCGCTTGGGTTAATCTCATCGACGAGCCTGTCTACTTCAGCTTGTAGCTCGTCCAGTTGCTGAAATAAGATAATAGGAAATAAGATTAGATTTGCTCATTTGTTGGTGTCCTATTTCAATTATAAATATCTTTTTAAAAATGAATCAAATTAGAATAACATGCTCTGTGTAAAATATTCTAATCCACTTTTTGACTGAAAAGAAATTTTTTTTTCATAACAGAACATGACTTATTGTTCTTCATCAGATATTCTCATTTACGAATATGATGACATAAATGGTACCCTGGGGTACCAGACGAAAATCCGCCATTTTGTTTAATTATTTATTTAATTTTTAGGGCTGTACTGTGGGTATAGCGTGCATACAATCGCGCGCTGCACTGCATGCACAACGCAATACGGTTGTACTTCGAGTGGACACAAGATGGCGCTACACAACGCGGGATACCGGGGTGTCATCATATGTGTCATCATATATTGTTGAACAAAAAGAATGATGAGTGATTCAAGCTGGCATGCTTTGTATTAAAGCGAATGCATCACAATCTGTATCACATGCTGATCCAATCATGGATCAACTCAAATTATCTGAACATATCAAATTAATGAACCCTCTAAGTGCCATGGTCGACTCGAGTAACAATACTCATCTGATTTAAGAATTTGTTTCTTTATGGACACAATGGGTGGAATTCACAAAGGAGGTTTGTAGGAAGTTTGTACAAACCATGGTTTTTACCATGGTCTACATCTATGGAATGCTGCTCATATACAAGTAAATTGTAAATCAACATTGTTAACAAGTAAGGAGTTTACATTCTTTCTCCATCAGTTTACAAATGACATTACATAGATGTAGACCATGGTAAAACCATGGTTTGTACAAACCTCCTTTGTGAATTCCACCCAATATGTGGAATGATTTGTATACAAACTTGACTTCTAAATAAATCAAGCTTCTATTTATTGTTAATGAATGGGGGATTCAAGCTATTCATGTAAATAAAGGGGACCACCAGGCACAGAATACAGGCTTATATGTTTTGGTACCGTTGTTTGATATTAAGTAGATGTCCAACACTTTGCAAAGGGTTGTGTCATTCATTAAAAGTACAATTCTAACAGGGCCTTTGGTTCCATAAGAGTCAAACGTTTGTGATTGTGTCAATTCTATACATGCATACATTTGGAGAATATAGATCGCGTACATACTACACAATAGACTAGTCTTCTTCTGCAGACCCATGAACACATAATTAAGTATGGTGATGAGTTTTCAAATTATTGTCTGGAAAATTGTTTTTCTGAACTTATTGGTGGAATGGACTCCAATTACCTTACATTTATAAGAATATTATTTTGGGGTGTTGGTACCCTTTAATTGGGTACTTGGAGCATTAAAGCGAATTCTCTTATTACATAACTCCCTGCATACCTGCTTTACGCTATCAAGGTCATACAGCGAATCGAGCTGGAAGGCTTCGTACGCGGACACATCATTGTCACAATTCGTCAGGACACCGGTCACCGTAAGCGGGATAGAGCTGTTACCTAGCAACACCTCACCAAGGTAGTAACCATCCACAATCACGTTTGGCTGGTCGATGGTCTGTCAGAAGAAATGTATGGAAATGTTTTGAAATAGAACCAAGAAAAAGGAAAGAAAGGTTTGTCATCATACATGTATACAATGTATGACATTGTATAGATATACTAAATAAAGGGGAAAAGAGAAATGTAATATGTTTGAACTTTAATTACATATGAAATAAATGGGGGGGGGGGGGGGGGGTGTAGGCATTTCCAACTATGAACTCTTATCACATATGAAATGATCAGTTTCCCTATTTAAAGACAGTTTCAAAGTAGATTATACCATTTGGCGGTGGATTTAAATATCAAACATGGTTATCGTAATCAATATTAGGGGGGGGGGGGGAGGGGGGAATAAAATTGTATCTTTGAGGGCTACCTCTAATGTTTGCATGCATTCAAATAGCACTCTGCAATTTGTTAAGGGTTTACGGGAGCTCTATTCTGATTTTCTGCTGCTCTTTGGCCTGTATGTTTTTCATTTGGACTAAATTAAACCCTATGTTATTTAGTCCAGGGGTTAGGTTTAACCAGTGGTTTAAAATACCGTTCTTGGTCCTTGGGTTAAATTTAGTCCATAGAGCACTAAAATGGCATCATATGATGCAATGTAACCCAAGGTTGAATTCAACTTACTGAACATTGAGAATTTGGCCTTTTAGTCATATTCTTTAGGGCTGTATCAAACGGAGCATCCACGTATTTCTAACAGGCCTGGGGGGTGTTTCACAAAGATCCTAAGTTGAACTTAACTCTAAGTTGGACTTAGGACCTATGAAAAGCCGTTAGTTTCTTTGAAACAATTTTGTAAAATTTCTTTTAAAAGGCATAAAATGTTGATTCAAATCATTGAGATTTTTTATTATCAAGGGGGATTTTATGTTCTTGATGTAAAATGTATGAAAAGTCTAAAATACTTTTGAATACATTTTATTCCAAGGATACAAATGGCTTTCCATAATTTTTAAGTCCAACTTAGAGATAAGTTCAACTTAAGATCTTTGTGAAACACCCCCCTAAATGGGTAACCTAATATAACAGAATTTGTAATGTTTTTGTTTGTTTGGGGCCACCAGATTCAATTTTCATGCCACTAGAAAATCTTTAAAAAATGTTATTTTTACTTGTCAGACTGGGCCTCAAAAGCAACAGAGCTATTTTCTAGCATTGGTTTATGACAGCATAATATTTACAAAATGAAAAACAAAACAAGTATGACAAGTTGATACCTCGTTGAAGGCTTGGTAGCTGAGGAGTGGTCCACACAAGAGAGTGACGGCAGACAGTCCAGAGAACATGGCACAAGTCAGGATCATCAGGATCGGCGCAAATAGGAAGGTGAAGAATACACCCCTGCATCAACAAACAACAAGAAAATATAGACAACTTTTTAAAAATGTTAACAAATGTGAAAAAATATACTGTAGTTTAAATGAAAAAAAGCAAACAAACATAAAACAAAAGAGTGTCAGAGGACAGATCAGAGAATATGGCTAAAGTCCGGATCATCAGGAGAGATGACGCAAATAGGAAGGTGAAGAATACACCCCTGTATCAATAACAAGAAATAAACAGCATTTCAAAGCAGATTATACAAAAATCAAATAAACATTGTAAAGTGACAAAAATGAAAGAGCGACTGCAAACAGACGAGAAAACACGGCGCAAATAGAAAGGTGAAAAACACACCCCTGTATCAACAAACAACAAGAAAAAAGAAAGCATTTCAAAGCAATTGTTAAAATCAAAACAAACAAAACAAACATTGTAAATGGCAAAAAAACACAAGAATTGACCGCAGACAGACCAAATAATATGATGCATGTCAGGATCATTCGGAAGGATGTTAATAGGAATGTGAAAAACACACCCCTGTATCAACAAACAACAAGAAAAAGATGGCTTTTCAAAGCAGATTGTACAGAAATCAAAATAAACATTGTGACAACAAAAGGAGCTGTTTTCAATTTTCCAGAAAGAAATTTAAAAAAAAAGAAAGAAAGAAACATCTATATTCAAAAGAGTGTTCATCAGTTTAAAATCACAGATCTTACTTTTCATTACATTTAATTGTGAACAATTGTCGATAATTTGATTTTGGTATTTATTCTCCCTAGATGCATCCTAAAGATAGTCTCGTATATTGTCCTCCACTGGTTTGAAATTATTTGGTGAATAAGACCCCCCAAAAATGTGAAATTGCAGATTCCTAAACTAATAAGATAACAAAAACATGCAATGTCCTTTTAACTGCAACTCACAGAAAACCATTTAAGTATAATGTACATGTTATAAAACCAGTTTAAACACTTTCACATCTATTCATAAGCAACAAAACTGATTTCTGTTTTAATGAGTCATATTCTGGCACCTACTCTCTCCCAAGCAATTATTATGGCATTATCATACTTTTGACCTTGAACCTAAAAAGAAGAATCATTCTCGAAATCATACAGGAACTATGCATGGTCCAAACTACAAAGCATGAAATTGACGGCCTATATCATGTGTATGAGACATCATCACACATTTCCCTTGTATCCCCACAAGGAACCCTAGATGACTCCCTGAGACCCGGGCATCAGGATGAATAAAGCCTGGTCATTTCCAGCAGCATCAATAAACAAGCTAGTTCCACTAATGAATAAAAGCTTTCTGATGCAAAATCAATTAATTCATATGATGTTAATGTATCAAATGACAGAACCCAATGCCAAGATCATTTGATCTTACATTTTCTCTCCCCACACATCTGAAACTTGCTTCGCTATTGTTTTTAAAGGTTTTATAATGTATATATGCTCCCCACACATTCAAAACTTGCTTTGTTATCGTTTAAATGTTTCACGTTTTATTCCCATAGGGCAATCTTTGTTTACTTTTATTATTCATGAGTGTAACAAACAAAACTGAAACTAAACTGAAATTGAGTCTACATTGTTTTAAACACCTACGCAGAAACTACACATGCTTTGTTTTGGTGCCTGGATATTCTGTTCTCGCTTTCTATATAATTAAACATGTTCAAGACAAGACGCGGAAATACTTAGTACTCTCACTGGCTGCTTGCATGAAAAGTATTACTCATACCTCATTTCATGATTTTTGCTACACTAATTCCAATCCATATCTCAAGAAATATCACAGAGTGTTGCAAATGTATTAATTTGTCTATATTTATAAAGCAATATTGCTCAAAATGAAATAGTCAAAGTTCCTGATTGTTGGTGGTCTGTAGCTCAATTTTGGTGGCCTCTGGCCAGGAGGTCAATGCTAATTCCAAGCTCTGTCATAAGACTTTTTTTGTCATGATTAATCAATTTCCTACCGATATTTTTACAGCTCTATAACGTAAGATGCTTATAAAGTGGATGTCTTGAAATTACAGCATTCTGAATGGGTAAGAACAGCTTTGATTGGACCAATGGCAAAGTTGAAGGAGGGGGGGGGGGGGGGGGGGTGGGGGTGTTCAGCATTGTGACTATCCCATTGCCCCTCAGGGAACCTTTGCTGATGTGGTTTTTACTGTTTTACTTCCTCTAACATGCAATAGATCTTTACACACATTTACTTTTTATTATATAGTACATGTAAATGCCACTTTCGCTAAGTCATTAATACACACGTTACAGTCTAATAAATTATAATAATAATACACTCGATTTATATAGCACCTAATATGCAGTGTATATGTTCGTTCTAAGTGCCAAATTAAATTATAATATTCCACTTGAAGTTGTAAAATCATTTTTACAAGTTTACTTGCTAAACTGCTAAATCGCCCTTTCATCTATCATTGATGACTGGAAGCTTGATACAAAGTCAAGTGTCTGTAATATTCATTCAAAACGTGTCCCTTTTGTGCAATTAGGAACATATATCTAAAACTGAGTATTGTTACTAGAGTTGACCATGGCACCCAGAGGGCTGCATTTCTGATTTGTATTCGTTTGACATTTGATGCATCATCAGAACCTTGTTTTAATATGTTGGTTCAATTGTATGCAATAACAGCTCCTACATGTACATGTATGCTGTTAGTCACAGTTCAGAGAGAGTGGATATCGGATCTGTCAAACCCCAATTCAACTGTCATTAGATAGAAATACATACAGCTGTAGAAACTAACAAAAACTGTCAAAATCATTTCAATACTTGATCCATAAGAGCCCAAGCATAGGAAGGTCGAGGACTGTGAAGGGTTTGTTTGTAAACTCCAATGAATAGCATGCAATTGCCACAATATTGGGTAATATTAGCAAGACGTAACATTTACCATCATATGATACAAAACATTTTCTTTGAAAAATAAGACTTTTTGCATTTCAAGTTCTATCTTGGAAGATATGATTGTAAAATAATCACATGCTATCTTGCTATTTTCATTGTTTTTTAACACATTCAGGACTAACATATTTTGGTATAACATGCATTTTCCATATACCACAGCCCAAGTATTTTGGGGACCAGTCCTGAAAGGGTTAACATGTTCACTTGCAATTATTTAACTTTAATCAATAAAAATAGATTTTCTGTGTTTTTTTCTTCTTCATACAGTGTACAGTACATGTACATGTAGGTTCTTTTCACAAGAGATGTGTATGTTTACAAAATTGGTCACCTTTTAATGCAATGGTTACTTTAAACTTCCTATTTACTTCATAATTTGCAAAAACCTTTGCTTATTGCTATACTGTAGATTATGTCCACTATACAAATTTTAAAAGTTTAAATTTTATGATTTTGTACCTTTAGAAATATAATATGAAAGCTATAAAAAAAATTAATACTTAATCTTTTTACACAATGCATAAAAGTATAAAGCTTAATACCAAGGAGGAAGATTATTAAAGAAAGACAAGGAGAGGAAAGAAATAGAGAGAGGGGGATTAAGACATGGAAAATAAAGCTACAGACAGAGACAGTGGAATAAATTAAACAGTGTGTAATTAATAGCGAAAACAAAACAAGTTGCATTAATTATTTAATGCACAACTGAAATGATTTACGATGCACTAATTGGGGAAATGGGTTTGAGTTTAGTCTGCAGCGACATGTCTCGATACTCAAGTTCTCAACTAAACCGCAATGCAACGACCTATAACCCGTTGCCTGTCGGAACCGGGGGTACCCTGTATGAACCCTATGGCAATGACACATTCCGAGAAGAAACGGTTTAATGAACTCAGAGACAGGTGTCAAGACCGGAAGAGGGACGGCGCATGTAAGGGGATCACGGGGGAGCTCTGCAGACCTTGTTACGCGGGATTAAGTCTTATTATCCATAATCTCAGGGATCAGTGTCTCAGTCAATTGCTGCGGTTGCATTTTTTTTTGTTTTTTGCACCTCTCTCCTTCCCCTTCACCTGATTCAAGCAATCTGGGAATTATTATGTTGTGCTTCCAGAATGCTATTTACGCACTTCTCAACTTTTAATTTCATATGATGAAGTTTATCAACAAAGTTCATCCAACTGCAACAATCTATGAATTTACGTTTTTTTTCTTCATTTGCACTTTTAAAAATGTAATAAGCGTTTTATATCGAGTCAACCAACAATACTTCCATCCATTCTCCTGATTCAAGCAATCTGGGAATTATGATGTCATTATGGGTTTTGTATGCACTTAAATCTAAACTTTGCATTTCATTACGAGTCGACCCCCCCCCCCCCCCCCCCAGTGTATACAAAATATTTGTCGCTATGCATGCACTTCCATCTGAATGTTGCATTTGATTACGAGTGGACCCACAATGCCTGCACCTCTCCCCTTCCCCTTCTCCCGATTGAAACAATCAGGAAATTACATTGTATATTGTTCTTAACTTTACCAAATATTTGTGGCTATGTATGCACTTCCACCTAAATGTTGCCTTTGATTACGAGTGGACCCACAATGCCTGCGCCCAGTCTCCTTCCCCTTCACTCCATTGAAACAATCAGGAAATTGTTTTGTTCTTCACCTAAACCCTACTAGATTTTGCAGTTCCCATAAAGTTAACGACCCCTTGACTACAGGAACCGGGTGGGTTGTGTACAAAGTCGATGGGGATTTCAGAAACTCAAAGGGAACAGTTTAATACAGGACTCACCAGGTTCCTGTAGGTGGTTAACTTAAAATAAGTGGGAAAAACAACAATTGGTGTGGCTATGAACAATGTATGAACTTGCACCTAAACGTTGCATTTGATAATGAGTGGACCCACAATGCCTGGCTCCCCTTCCCTTCACCTGATCACAGCAATCAAGGAAGTTGGGTGTTATGGGGGGAGACGTATGAAGGGCAACAGGTCACTGGCATCACCTAACTCACGATCCCCGAGCACAAGATTAGCGGCTTATCCACTTCTACCCTTTTTGAGGATTAAGCAGGTTTTAAAAAGATTTGGATTTGATCTATTTTGATAGGGCAGTATATTTGTAGTCTTTATCAGTCTGCATCTGAAATATAGCATCGATTTTGACCTGGAAAATTAGCTCTATTACGGTTAATTTGACCAAAACCTGTTTCTGCCTAGATTTGGAGTTGAGTTTAAAGTCAGACAAAAATGTATTATAAAGCAGTTTGAATAGAGATTTGAATGCCTTTTGCAAGCAATGTTTTTCTCTAAAACTTATCATTTTAAAAACTTTTACATTTATGTTTTAAACCTCATGTTAACCCATATAAGGGAACAATTTTATATAATTACCATGTAAGCATAAATAGTCATAGATCTTATCAATGTTTCTCTTTACCATTGCAAAGTGTTGTAAACATAAACAATAAATTAAAGTTATCTATCTTTGTAATTTTATAAAAAAATTACATATAGCTCGAAATTGTTCCTGCTATTATGCCGCATACACAAAATACAACACTGTCGGCCCATCCGTACTATATGCAATCACCAAAACTATACTCAATGTAAAGACAGTAACATAATCAAAGCTTTGCATTACTTGTATGACCGACAACAGAAAACACAAACTACATGTACATGTCATAAGCTACTCAAAGCAGAGATAATAACAGAATAAATCCTAATACATTATAGTATGACTGGCAACAGAAAGCACTAACTACATGTCATTAGCAATTTGAGTCTGCCAATTAGTCATTTTTATTATGGAAACAAGCTGGTCTATTAATCACTAGCTAGCTATAAAGCAAGGAGCTGGGCAGTGAAAATCGGTTATAACAGTTCTTCCTTATATTATAAAACCTCCAGATATCTTAACCAATAACAATATGAGCATTACCATTATTACAGATTCTTTTTAAAATCCAGACTAGAGTTGATGTAATGTACACGTAACTACATGAATTCTTTAGGTATCAAAATTATAACAGCTTTTCTTCTCGTGAATCATGGCCGACCTCTTGCTATTAAAACGATGAGTCGTATGTAATTTCCGGCGCTTGGTTTTCCCCGTTTTGCGGCTGACACACACTTCCCCCTATCAATGTACATGTGCATGCTTGTCGTACTCACTTCATTACACCTGTATTGCAATGCTCGAAATTAGCACAGGCTCACTGGCCCAGGGCCAATACAAATTATCTTCGGGCCACCAAATGTTGTTGATGATAAATTCCACTGGCCCGAATGGGCACCCAAATATAACTTTTGTAATGTTTTAAAATTTGTTTGGAGCCACCAGATTCAGGTTTCGGGCGACTAGAATATGAAAAGTCTTGTTTTAACTTACCCGACTGGGCCAGAAAGAAAGTAAAGTCAATTTCTAGCATACAGGGGTTTTTAGCACAAAGGGCCACAATTAAGTAATTGTTCACAAAAGAACAAACAAAGACATTAAAGCCAATCAGAAGGGATCCTGACAATTTTCTGACTGGGGTCTATTGAACAATATGCAAATTAATTTTGAACACTTAAATCAAATGGGTAAAAAACAAACTCCTGGAGCTATAGGTAAGACACAAAGATTGAAAGATGGCGACATTTGTTAATTTTCATAGTAGGAACACTCACTTGTTTGCTACAAATAACCAACGGTTCATCAACATTTCACTTTTTGGTATTATTTTGGCAGTAAGCAAATTTTTCTCAAATAAACTTTGAATTTTCAATCATTATTAATCTATCTTAATTTTTCTTCCTCCTACGCCCCTCAAAAATATGAAACACCATCTATAACAAAACTAGTTGCCTCCATTAAATTGTCAATTATAAATCACACACAGGTCACTTGCCTGTCCTCCAGTCTAGTCAATTAGTTTTGGTTACCCCCCCCCCCCCCCCAGCCCCTAATTGTGCTCACTAGATCTAATTATATCCAATACTGCTAGTTCTTTAATACCTTAAGGACACACTCGTGTATACGTGTGTGACTTATTCACGGAAGTAAAATTCACAATGTGTCTGACCTATCTAATATATAGATAAAGTAAAGTCCTTTTTTAACAATATAAAGGGCGGTTCCTAACTCCCTTTCCATAGCACAGAGGTCCACATGGCTACCTCAAAACTATGCAAATAGGTCAACATGTCTATTGCTATATTTGTGGTGGAATTGATTGCAAGTTTTCTAAAGCCAAGAACACTTCTGTAACTTTGCCACAAGGACATTGCTGCCCGTATTGGACATATGGGTGCCTTGGTTGCCACGATGTTCTCGTATAATAAGCCTTTATGTGCCCACGTGGTCTATTTGAGTTCGGGTAAATTGTACATGAATAAGTATATTCTTTTGTACTTATGCCACAATAACATTGCCTCCTGCATAGGACATATCCTGTGTCGGCATTTATTCTTGTGCTCTACTTGCCTTAGGGTAAATTGTACATAGATAAGTGTATGCTTTTGTACTTACGCCATGAGAACATTGCCACCAGCGTTGGACATGCGGGAGCGCTCGGTCGGCATGACGTTCTTGTAGGAGAATGTTCCCATCGTCATACCGATGAGGTTGAACATTACGATGAGCAGGATAGTACATGTCAGGCCAATCAGAGCATAGTACCTGTACAGATTAATCATTGAATATAAAGTAATATTAACAAATTGATTAATTAATTCATTTACATAATTGTGTTCCAATTCATATAGTGCACATTGATTTGTACTCTGTTAAATTATGTTATTTGATGAATGTAAAGCGCATTGAGAATTCCTCCGATTTTGAAATGCGCTAAAAAAGAAACATTTATTATTATTATTATTATTTATTCTAAAGACAGTAGAATTAGTCTGCTTCTGCAGACTCATGTATGATTGAGTTTACCAGTTAAAGTGATACCTGTAAAGTGTCAGATATTGCACAAAATGACATTTGAGACTTCAATCCTATATCAATATCATTGTAAAATACAATTGTAAGATTTGTGAAAGTTTGAAAGAAAACGAACACTGTTTACCTAGTGAAAAAAACGAATATTGAGTTCATATTTTATCACCAAATACTGATGGTCTGCCATACATTTGTCGCAGTAATGAATGATCCGTTTGAGATATTCGCACCCGTGTATGTTTACACACGTAGTACAGAATTCATGGAATTTGCACTCGCTCGGCTCAAAGTTCAATATCCGGAATGTTCTCACGGTGCTGCATGCGGACGTTCTCAGCTAGGACAATTGTACTTTTTATCAAAAGCGTTAATCAACGTGATTGAAATAAAAGATTTAAATGATAATTATCTTCATACTAAAGGGACATTTGAAAAAATCAAACCCTATTTTATTCTTCTTTTACCATAAGCTAAACAACACGGTAGAAGAGAAACGAGGAAGCTCCAAGTAATTTTCGTGGATTTGGACACTTTACAGGTATGACTTTAAATTATGTTATTTGAGGTATGTAGACATGAGTTCAAATGTAAAATGCAGATTATAAGTTTTTGTTATGTAAAGCGCATTGAGAATTCCTCCGATTTTGAAATGCGCTATAAAAGAAACATTTATTATTATTATTATTATTTACTCTAAAGACAGTAGAACTAGTCTGCTTCTACAGACCCATGTATGATTGAGTTTACCAGTTAATCCCTTGACTACGGAAACCGGGTAGGTTGTGTACAAAGTATATGGGGATTTCAGAATCTCCTAGGGGAACGGGTTAAACTTTCATGACTTATTCAAATTAGATACAATTTCACTGGAAACAAACATTTCTCAATGTGCCTTGCTTACAAAGCCATGCTTTTTTTTGAGGCACCTCAACCATTTGTACAATTATTTGTATTTCATGTATGCTGATTTTATATATTTGGTTGAAATCAAGAACTAAATTCTCTGAATGGCTAAGTACACATACAACTGAATAAATTATTATCAAAGTATTATATTGTGATGCTGGTTCCCTTTTAATACATTTCAAAACAGGTATATTACGGTGCTCTCTATAAACTCACACATATTGTGAATAGTCCTGTGCATAGTTTTCCCAGGCGCCATCCAGTTCCTCCTTGGCAGAGGCCAATGTCGATGCAACCTAGGATTCATCAAAAGAATATTCCAAGATATGTTTTATTTGATGTATGTCATTTGCCACATAAAAACAAATACAAAATGCAATAATTGAGCTAAACTAATTAACACAGACACAAACAAAGCAAAAGAATAATCACTTATCTATTATACAAACATTAATACAAACTTACATCTGACACAATCTGGCTGACTTCACTGAAGCTTTGGTCGACCTCCTGCGACACTTCGTCCAGGCTCTCCAATGCCTGCTGGACAGAATCTTGCGACTGATTTGTTATCTGAGCGGGGATCTCATCTAAAACAGTGTCAATCTGAAAGATAAGGGAAAAGATGAAGAAAAGAATGATTACAAATGTGTTTTCTTCTTTTTTCCCTTTTTGGCATTTTTTTTGAACCCCTGGTTTCAATGGTTAATGCAAATTAAAAATATAAGCCCATGGGATCATTATCATGAAAAGAGGGTGATAATTGGTTCCTTGCAGGGGATATTCGGAGGAACCCATTTATTATCCCTGAGGGAATTCAGAGGACATACAAGAGTAGACCTATTATTAAATCCAAGATCTACTTTCTAGCAAGTCCACAAGATTTGGCATGTAAAACTCTGTTCAGCTTAATGCAGAGCTTTGAACATGTTTTGCGTAACTACAATGTACGGTCAAGGAAAGATCTGTCTTCTAAACCCAAGGTGATAATCTTTCCTTAGGAGGAATTTCCAACTATATTAAAGGCTGTGTTCAGCTCGATGCAGAGCTTCAGGATTTGTAAAACTACAAGATACATGCATCACTGTATATGTTCATCTTTTCACATATTTTCCATCTCTGGTGGTTTGAATGGTCAATGCAGATTATAATCACGTGGGTAAAAATTGGTTCCTTTCAGCGGAAATTTATAGAGAAACGCATTTATCATCCCATGAGGGAATGAGATACACACGATGACGAATCCCTGGTCAAACCATCATCTGCCCCAAGTGATAACCTTTCTCTAGAAGATGAGGCTGTGGTCGTTGCTTCAGGCTTTATAAAACTGCAAGATTCACGTGTTCATGTTCATCCTTTCAACATTTCTCACCCCTATTTTAAATGGTCAATGCAAACTATCATCCCATGAGACTGTTTAATGAGAAGAGGGTGACAATTGGTTCCTTGCTGCGGATATTCAGAGGAAACCGTTTATTATCCTCCGAGGGAATTTAGAGATATGCCAAAGACGGAGGGCTGATCAAACCCAAGATCTGCCCTCTAGCAAGCCCCCAAGTGGCACTCTTGTCAGAACTTTTATACTTTTATTATACCACTTTCATATTGCTTCTATCGGTATCAATCAGATGGAAATACCAATAGAATTTGCCTTCAGTAAACAAAGGTGAAAATGACGCTTGCCTGCATATGCCATTCATACTCGGCTCAATTCACAGGAGAAATGTATTTGCTCAGTGAGCCTCGGCCCAAAATGGGGAAAGACAGTCAGGTACTATTAGTGTCTTTTCGCAAGCCGACGGGAGTGCGGCGACGGGGGATTTAAATTAGCTGTGACCGTCCCCGTACTCTGGCTACCGTTGCGATCTATTTGCAGTTTCGCAGTGAAGAATACGCGGAACGTCTCCTTGCTCGAGTGACCAAGTGCGCTGATTGGCCGACCCCACTGACCTCCGGCTGACCCATTGAAGTAAGGGCTTACCAGACCGCTCCGTAGTAGCTGTACACACTACGCTATTTCGGCCAACTACCGTCGTAGGTTTGGACGATACGCGGAAATTTTTCGTTGTAGCCGCACTCCCGTCGCCGTGCGAAAAGACGCTATTGTCTAATCACTGGTTTGATGAGCTAGCTGAACTCACATACGAACACGCATAATTGTGATAACGATCTTGACAGTTGACAGAATTGGCTGCACTTTTTCTCTGGAACCCTGTCATTTCCAGCTTTACATCGGTGTGACAGTGTCACACTGATAGAACGAACAATTCTCCTCCTCTTTAGCAGGAGAAATATTTCCCCTGACTTTTCTCTTTTCTACCTTTCATATTGTGCACTTCTCCGGACGCATCCAGGGAAAATCAGGCTAATATGAAAGGGATTTTTTACAAGCTCTTCTTTAACTCAGCTTAATAATGAGTTAACTTCTTGGAAAGCTGTGATAAAGTACTCTCGAATTTCATCCTCTTAAATTGTGTTCATATTTTTATGATAAATGCAAATGATTACCTCATGGGATTGCTTAATGAGTAGAGGGTGAGAATTGGTTCCTTGCAGCGGATATGCAGAGGAAACCGTTTATATTCCCAGCCCGAGGGAATGAGCAACTCAGGAGAGGCCTGGTCAATCCAAAATCTGCTTTCTAACAAATCACCATGTGACATTCTTTTAAGATAGACTTGAAAATGAATTTATCTATCAACAAATCTACCCATATTGTATGTACTTTTTAAATTTTATTGCATACAGAAGACTTCAGAATGTTTTGTATCTATCAAATGATCGTACTTTAAAACATGTGTATCTAATTAGTTTGTGAAATGGTCTAGCAATCCGGTGGTCTCCAGTTCAATTCTCAGGCGAAGCCATTTTTTTTTCTTTTCTAATTTTATTCAATTATATTTCTAATCAAATTATAATTATATTTCTAATCACATTGGGAAGACAAGACTAGAAAAATTATATTATCTATTAACTTTGTTTGTTTCTACCTATATGTAAGACTTTATCTAATTATAATTCTACATTTCTATCCAGTGTACATATAGAGCTGACATACTCATCAAGCTACAACAAAGATAAGGCTCCACACTAACTTTTTTCTCTACTGGCCCGTTCGGACAAGTGAAATCATGGATTTTAAAATTTTACTTGCCCAAACAGAAAATTTACTTGCCCGCTTTCTTCTAGATGAGATTTACGACCAAAAGAATTACATTATTCTCTCATAGTGGATCAATAATTTAGTTGCCCAATTGGGCAAACCAAACTATGCCATTTACCAAATTTTACTTGCCCAACATCAATTTTTTACTTGCCCTGGACAACAGAAAGATGAAAGATGATGATGATGATGATAGTGATGGTGATGGTGATGGTGATGGTGATGGTGATGGTGATGGTGATGGTGATGGTGATGGTGATGGTGATGGTGATGGTGATGGTGATGGTGATGGTGATGGTGATGGTGATGGTGATGGTGATGGTGATGGTGATGGTGATGGTGATGGTGATGGTGATGGTGATGGTGATGTTGATGATGATGATGATGATGATGATGATGATGATGATGATGATGATGATGATGATGATGATAATGATGA
This sequence comes from Echinarachnius parma, assembly GCA_037951105.1. Taxonomy (NCBI): domain Eukaryota; kingdom Metazoa; phylum Echinodermata; class Echinoidea; order Clypeasteroida; family Echinarachniidae; genus Echinarachnius; species Echinarachnius parma. Next base: position 49,336 of record JBAMJV010009573.1, read on the forward strand.
TATTTGTTCTGTCCCTCTCTCTATCTCTCTACCTATTCTGGCACAAGTCAGAGTCTGTGATGCACCACATGGAAACAGGGAGCACAGGCTAGGCAATGTCAGGCGGTGCAACTGAATCCAATCAGAATCATCTGCACAAAAAAAACTGTCAACTTCAGATATGAAATGGGCATGAATGCTGCTGCTTATGATGATGATGACGATAATGAGGATAGTTCTTTTTTTTTTATTCCCTCTCTATCTCTCTTTCTTTTCTGGCAGGAGTCCTAGTCTGCGATGCTCCACAGGGAGCAAAAGGCTAGGCAATGTCAGGCGATGCAACTGAATCCTCTCAGAATCATTATATGGACAAAGAGTGGCTGTCATCTTCACATGTATGAAATGGGCAAGAATTTTGATGATAATGATGATACCTTATTTTGTCATTCCCTCTGTCTAGATTAATCTCTCTTTCTTTCCTGGCACAAGTCCTAGTCTGCGATGCATCACAGGGAGACGGGGAACAAAGGCTAGGCAATGTCGGGCGATATGACTGAATTCAATCAGAATCATGTGCACAAACGGCAACTGTCAACTTCAGATATGAAATGGGCATAAATGTCATCCTGTCGCTGGTTCTGATTCTGATGATGACGATGATGATAGGCAATTTCTCTCCCTCTCGCTATATCTTTTTTTTTATTGGCACGAGTCCTAGTCTGTGATGCGCCTTAGGGTGCAAAAGGCTAAGCAATGTCAGGCGATACAAATGAATCAAAATCAGAATCATCTGCACAAACAGCGAATGTCAACTTCAGATATGAACTGGGCATGAATGTCATCCTGGTTCTGATTCTGATGATGATGATAGGTCATTTCTCTCACTCTCTCTATTGATCTCTCTTTTCTGGCACAAGTCCTAGTCTGTGATACGTCATAGGGAGCGAAAGGCGGGCAATGTCACGACTGAATCCAATCAGAATCATATATGCACAAACACCAACTGCCGATTTCAGATATGAAATGGGCATGAATGTCATCCTGTCGCTGATTCTTATCGGCACGTCCCGAGCCGGCCTAGCTAGTTGTGTGGGCCACATGTGCTTTGATCATAGACAGCAATACCCTACATCATACACATACTGAAAATGAATATATATACTGTATATATATATTTTCACTCTTTCCCATGCCGTGCCTGTACCCGAGCTGGCCTGGCTAGGTGTGTGGGTGCCTTGATCATATAAAGACAGTATTATCCTAAACATACATGCCTTGCTTTGCCTGTATGCTGCAGTGGTCTTCAAAACATACAATTCTACACATATCCTCTGCCAAGTGTGTTGCACCCTACTTCCTTCTCCAGACATTCATTGACATACATGTATATAATTAATTTTATAATATCTTTCTGTTGGAAATGGAAAAGAAGAACAAACTTGGACAATGAATGACGAAAAAGAACAAGTATTTTTGAGGAGCCTCGATCATACTGGGAATGTAGTCTTTTTATTGTCTCTATAGTATGTACTGTACATGTATTATTATAATTGATATCATTGTTACATTGTTTTGCTTTATTCCATTTGTTTAATACTACAAGTATGTATCCTTTAGTATATTTGTATGTGTTTTTTTTTTCAAGTTGCAGAAAATAAATGAAATGAAATGAAACTCACCTCCTGTGTGATGTTAACCAGCACATCGTTGGCTTCTGTCACTCCCTGTATCTGAGTGTCCAAGGTTGGTAGCTGGAAAAAAGAAGAATAGAACATGAATATAAACCAGTAACAAAAAACTGTTTCTCAAAAAGAAAGAAAAGACCACGAATTGGACCCAGAAAGAAAAGATCATCAACCGAAACCCGTAGAAAAAAAAACCCGTTTCACAAATATTTTGAGATTAAAAAATAAAAATAAATAAATAAGTATATAGTCAACCCTGTGTATAGTGACCACCTCAGGAAAACAAGAACAAATGGCACCCGTTAAAAGGTGACTTCTGTAGACAGGCTAAATAACATTGTTTTTCTCTGGCAGTGTGGCTGCTGTTATAGACAGGTGGACACTAAGAGACAGGTTTGAATATACAATCTACAAGAAAAATATTGCCATTCATTACTTTGAAAGTTTATGAATATTCTGATTTTTAATTTCTGTTATAAAACATATTGACAAATAACATAACACATTCTAGATTATGATCTTTAACAAAATATTAAAAGTAGAACAGAGGGAAGGATCTTGTTATCAAAACACAAAATAAACTTTATCAAATAATACTCATGATATGGATACAATTATGTACAAACACATCTTTAAATTCTCTATCAGTATCAAAAATACACATTTCAAGTATCTAGAGATTCCATTACAAATTTCCAAGAAGGATAATGAATCTGAATAAATTTAGTACAAGCATGTAGAATGGCAGCTTAGGATCCGAGTTCAGATATACCCATTGAGAAATCGTTTCGTCAGTTGAGAAAGAGAAGGGTGCTAAGTCACTTTTTGTACTTCTGAGATAATCCTGTTTAAAGTTAGAAAGGTTTTTAGAGAACTAATTATGTACATGTAGCTCTCTTTTATATTTGATGAATAACCCGCCAAATTAGGCGTGATTATACATAGAGGAGGCTCCGGCCTAAAAGATGGTACAGTCAAACCTGTCATAGTGGCCAACTGGCCTAATAATAGTGGCCACCTAAAATGATCCCCTGCATAGAAAATAGTGTTATTGAACCTGTCTGTAGAGGTCATATGTCTACAACGGCCACTTTTCTTGTTTCCCTTTATAAGTGGTCACTATACACAGGTTTGACTGTATGTGCAACTCAATTTAGCCCCAAAATCGACTTAACGACCTCTTCACTCTCACCGAACGACGTACCAATTTATGGCTGTTTATGTTGTCGTAGGTGGAGTGGGCAACCAAACATGTTCTGACCTTCAATGCCACTTTAACTATCCTACTTTTTTTTTCTGCCGCTGCAAATCCTGCCGTGTCGCCAGGATCTGAACAAGTTTGTTCTGATTAGTCAGATCTAATCCCAGATCTACAAGTTGGGATTACTGAGGCTGGCTACCCCTAATCCAAATGTCACTACTGAGTTTCGGAAACCCCATCAAAAGTGTAAGGGCACATAATAGTGCATTCATGAATGTAGCAGACTCATGTACAGGTTATGATGTAGCGCTAGTATTGCATGTATGTTTAGTATTCAATAAGTTAATAAGTTTGGTAATTGATGAGATCTGAACCAGCAAGTTGAGTTTATTAGGGCTGGCTGCAGTTAAGCAGCTAATCTGAATTCACTATGTACAGTGTTTCAAGAACCCCCCACCCCACCTCCCCTCAAAAAAAATGGTTAAGGGCACACATATTCACATAGGGATAGGCTCACATATAATATACAGTACTTCCTTGATTACAAGTGGATTGCATAGTATTACAAACATGTATGTTAAGTATTCAATAAGTTAATAAGTTTAGTAATTCATAAGATCTAGACCAGCAAGTTGGGTTTATTAGTGCTGGCTGCAGCTAATCTGAAATGTACTGTGTTTCGGGAACCTAATCAAACTGTTCGGGTTCAAACATTCATGTAGACTCGCGTACATGTGTAGTACAGTTCCCTCGATTAATAGGGGACTGCATAGTATTACATGACTGTTTTAGTATTCAATAAGTTAATAAGTTTAGTAACTGATTAGATCTGAACCAGCAAGTTGGGTTTATTAGGGCTGGCTGCAGCTAATCTGAAGGGGAAAAAAGACTACTATGTTTCAAGAACCCAATCAAAATGTTAGGGTTCAAACATCATTATACAAATCGACAGGAGGGGTTCAGGGTGCTACAGCCTACCCGGCAGTTTTGAAAATGGCAACATTTGAGCAAAAAATAACATGTTACACTACATTGTACACAGGCGAAATGTTACAGAATTTCAGGGCAAAAGGCATCTCATTTTGCATTTGGGAACATTTCCAAACTCAACAGACCTCAAGACTCGGGTACACAGGAAACGGTTTCGCCCGAGAGGACATTTGCATGCTTGATATCAATCTATACAAGAGATTTCATTAAAGTTAGAGTCGCTCTGCCGGGAAGCAAATTTACAGAAAATTTGCACATTTTATATCAATCTGTACCTAATGACATACGACAGTACTCTTAAAACATAGATTATTTCCATTAACTAGCGATACCCAAGAGGAAACATATGACTAGAAGTGACATGGTTAATGATGTCATCAGTACCAGTTAGCCAAGAAGGCAACATTATACTTTTCTTAAGTTTTCCTGGGCAGCAAATTTTCAGAGTAATTAAAATAGAAATTCAGAGTCCTCATCTAATTTTTCATTTGTTAATGTAAACAACAATATTATGCTGTACAAATGATTTAGATTATTCATTGAAGATGGTTTGCCAGGAGCAAATGTATACAGCATACAAGTAAATGTAATCAATGATATATTCTTCATATCAAAAGTCAGAGCAACAATATTCTGTGTGTTTTTGTAATGTGCAAAAAGTAAACATATTGAAATTGTCAGGCAAGCTGTCCTTACAAATCAGCACTTGACATTAAGACACCAGAGTTTATCAATCATTAACTAGAAACCACATAAGAATGACACGCTGCTGATTTTTTTTTTTAAACAGAGAAAGAAAGGGAGATGGGAGGAAATTTGATACAAGCTAATCACAGTCACTTGAATGTCACTATGGATGACGGATATTATTGGTTTGAGGGAAACAAATTATGGAAAAGGACCCGTGTCTTTAGTTATGATATGAAGTCATCAAGTTTGTATTTGTTGGATGTATGTGAAATTTCAAACAGTTAAAATGAATTTAGGGTCAAGTGAAGTGTAGAGGGCAGTTCAAAGATTCCCTAGACTAGTCTGAGAGGTCTATACGAAAATTTGTGCCATAACAAAATCATATAATTTATAATGGGTTAAAGATATTCTTGAGCTTTTGTAGATCAACCTCTTCAAATCCTTATAAATTAGTATGAATTATAAAAAATTAAAAAAACTATTAAACCAAAACTTAGCCAACTTAGGTTATTGTCCCAATGATACAACCAAACAAATATCGATTTGGCAATAAAGGACTTTCCCGGGTTTGTAATATTTATACAGCTTATTCTTCAAAAGTTACTAATTACGAACAAATAGCTTTATTCTTTTCTTGTCTGCAAAGCCAGACTTGTAATTGTGTTTGTTTTATGGGAGTTGCAGGATGAACATGAAAAATATCCATTCACCGGAGGCTCAACCAGACTCAACCAAGATGGGGAGGGGGGGGGGGGGGGTCGGGATGGAGGGGGAGGGGCTAAATAAGGTTCCAAATGTTCCAATGTCAGGAGAAAAAAAAACATACAAAGACAAGTGGGGGCAATATTTTCCAAACACAGTGAAGAGGGCAAAATATTCTACAGGGGAGGGGACACTTTCTCTCATCGCCTCTCCTAAATTGCTATGCCCCTTCCTGATAGTATGTGCATAAAGTTGGGTTTACCTCCAGCCTAAACAACTTTACTGGACTAACATGCTGGCACTTAATTTATCTCTCGGTGCTTGATCATAACACTTACTAAGGGATTACATGTAGCTTCAAGCCACAAACATGTTTATTGCGGTGCGACAGATTAACCTATTTCTGGGGGCGGTTTGATCATTAGGATTCATGAGGATGAAAATATTATGAAAGTGTCTGGGGATAAAAATACTATTTAAATGAAAGGCCTAATTCCAAGTTATTTTGGTTTCTTTTAATGAGTATATGTATACAGTGTATTATAAATCCTTCATTATATTTCTTGTTTGAGTAAGCATCTTACTTTTGTTATTTGCTTTGTAATTAACATAATTTTGTCATTTTTGTCAAACAAATGTACTACCGTATTTGTCGGTGTATTAACCGCTCCGGTGTATTAACCGCATCCCTAACTTTTGGGGTTTTCCATGAAAAAAAAAAAAATTTTTGATAGTAAAATTCTTGATTTTTAGATGGTCAAAATGTGCCGAGGATAAGTAAAAAACATAATTCTTTTTCAGAGAGTTTTGGTCTATGAAATATAATTCAATTTACTGAAGTCTCTGAAGCACATAAAGGAAATTATGAGCCCCTTCCCCGGATTTTGTTGAGTAATTGAGTTTACCAGAAAATACAACACGGAACACTATACATGGGACTGTAGTAAATTCTAGCAGAAAAACGAAGACAAAACAACAAAAATTAATTAAAACGGAGATAAAAAAACTGTACCTTGATATGTTATTCCTTCTTACAAGTTCAGATTTGGTTAAATCTACCCTTGAAAATTGTTTTCAAGGGTTGAAAATTGTTTTTGGAGATGAAAAATTGCGATCGTATTAAACTTGCAAGTGCTGGTACTGTGTAGTTTGACATCGGGCCGAGATACACATTGCTATACTTAATTTCGGTACTGTGCAGGTTTGATTTGACTGAAATTAGCAATCAATCACGATAGGATTGGCTAACTTAAGTCAAGACTGAAATTAGCCAATCCTATCGTGATTGATTGCTAATTTCAGTCAAATCAAACCTGCACTTGCAAGTTTAATACGATCGCAATTTTTCATCTCCAAAAACAATTTTCAACCCTTGAAAACAATTTTCAAGGGTAGATTTAACCAAATCTGAACTTGTAAGAAGGAATAACATATCAAGGTACAGTTTTTTTATATCCGTTTTAATTAAGTTTTGTTGTTTTGTCTTCGTTTTTCTGCTAGAATTTATTACAGTCCCATGTATAGTGATCTGTGTTGTATTTTCTGGTAAACTCAATTACTCAACAAAATCCGGGGAAGGGGCTCATAATTTCCTTTATGTGCTTCAGAGACTTCAGTAAATTGAATTATATTTCATAGACCAAAACTCTCTGGAAAAGAATTATGTTTTTTACTTATCCTCGGCACATTTTGACCATCTAAAAATCAAGAATTTTACTATCAAAATTTTTTTTTTTCATGCAATTTTTCCTATCTCCGTGTATAAACCGCACCCCCCTTTTCGTCGGTAATTCCGTCGGGAAAACCATGCGGTTAATACACCGACAAATACGGTATGCATATTGCCATAGATATATTGTGCCAAAGCAGTCTCATATGCATTTAAGCAAAAGAAAGATTATGATGATGAAAGGCCAGTGTATTTCAAAAGTGACATCATTTAGTTATCAATTCCTTAACCCTTAAATAAAAATCAAGAATCCACTTGACCCAGTTCTTTAGACAATTTTACATGAATAACTTAATCACCATTCATCTACAACAAATAGAAAGAAAGTTCAGTTTTGCAAGATTCTGAGTGTCTAGATAACAATTAATTCAAAACTGTGTGCAACTCAAGTAGGAACAAATCAATAGATTGGTGCCTCGTTGCAGAAAAGAGTTATTCAATTGTAAAGTTGCAATTAATTGTAAGTCACGTTGACTAAATGCGCAAATCTGATTGGTCCAAATGTGCATTTTATTCTGACAAGCAATAAATTGCAACTTTACAAGCGATTGCAACTCTTTCTGCAACGGGGCCCTGATGATATGGGTTATTGTTACTCCAGTCGTCAATGGCAATCAGAGTGTTAAACCCCAGTTGGATGCCCCCCTTCCACTGAGATCTAAAATCTTGCCGTTGGTTTATCAGATTTGGGTTCATACTTCCTGCTAAATGGACCCACATTTGGCTCTGAACATAATGGCCTCATTTCCCATAATAATCATGAATGATTTTCTGACCAAGAACCATGCAGCACAAACAGAAAAATATTACTCTAAATGCAGACTCACAAAGATCATCAAAAGTGCAAATTTGGGTCACAATCATGTGCCATATCAGTAGAATTCACACACCATTCTATCTATTTCTTATGTTTAGTTCTACTTTATTGGGGGGACTAGGTACAGAAAGGGATATTGGTTGATTTTGTATCTCCTGTTTTGGATATCAATTTTCCTAAGCATCTTATTATAAACTGCCATGTCCAATTTTCCTTTAGAAGTCCTTTATTAATATGCAAAAAGGTTTCTTCATAAGTATCTCAAATTAGAATTCAAACTTGCCTCAGCAGTACTATGGAACATTTACTTATTTTTTTTATCTCCTTTTTCGATTCTCCAATTCCTAAAACTTTCATTACTGTGTCATTCCGTATATTACCGTTTGCTTCCAAATGTCTATTCAAAGATATTTTATTTATTTTCTGAGTCAGCACAGAAGAGGATATGGTTATTTATCTTTGTCTTCTGCTGGAGGGGTACACTAAAAACTTTTCTATGCATAGAAACTGCCAGTAGGTACTTCTCTACTTCAATTGGACACAAGTTTAAGATAATATCAGATATCAATCTTCCTCTAGTTTCCCAAAATGGCAGCATTAGATTAATATCCAACAACTGGTAAAAAGGAAAAGGGGAGACTGGCAATTAAGTGGAGGAAAACAGTAGAAACAAATACTAATATGAGCAGGTGGCCTTTATAGACAGGTTCATTGAAATGAAACGTGCTTCCTAGGGAAACACAAAATAGTGGTCTTTATAGCCAGGTAGTCACTAAAACAAGTTTGGACTGTAGTTCATACCTGAGTGAAATCTGCAGTCACATTCAGCTGGTCTACCCCAGGGACGCAATTACTACACAGTGCATTGATGTCATTCAGACTGGTCTGCACTGCATCTAACTGGGACTGGAGGGTAGACGAGTCGTTGAGCAGTGATTCCTGTAAAGAGCTGATGTCCAACATGGCAGCTTCCATTTCACTCAGAGCTGAAGAGAGAAAATGAAGATAATCATTATGAGCATGGTGCATAACTTCTGAGGAGAGTTGTAAGTATAATTATACTAAAGAGTTTTAGGTAAAAAATAAATCAAATATCAGTGTTAATTTAATACCTTAGAAAGCTTAGAAAGTACATAGCCCCTGAAAGTTTTACTTATCGCCGCTTTAAATGATAAATGATTCACTTTTTTTCAACAGACAGCTCTGTGCACTTTGGATTCAGATTGGTTTTAATGAAATTTTATTCATATGCCACAAGTAGTATTATTAGTGATAAGCAAGTTTGTGCTAAATACCCATTATTATTATCATCATTACACAGGGGGAAACAAAAAGCAAAATTGTGGCACTGGCTGATTTAGCTCCCAAAATGCCCTCCTACAAAACCACAAAAGTGAACTACTTTCCATGCCAATCATGCTATGAAACTTGATAAAACATGTTCAACAGGCATACAAATAACCCCCTAAAAAATGTATACAAAATAAACAAGTATATTAACGACACCAACAACAGTAGCGTTAGCAGCAACATTAATAAACATACATACATTAAAATAAGGACATAAATTATGTTACATATTTTGTCTGCAGCCTCTCAAGTTGTAGATCTCTGCAGGGGATCACATTCTGTGGCCACTATACACAGGTGGTCACTGAGACAGGTTTGATTGAAGATTTACACTCACTTGTTGAGATGTTGTTGACGCCATCGATGACATCCTGAAGACCAGCTTCAGCCAGAAGGTACTCCTCTAGGGGACCACCAATCTCTTCACCGATATCTAGCAGGGATAGAAAAAAGAAGAATTTTAGACCAAAGAAAAATAATACCCGAGTCCTGAGGGAGATCTTAGACAAATGAATGGATATCTGAAAGGGACAGATAAAATAAGTTATGAGGAATAGATAAAAGAACTGATATACAGTACACGATAATGAGAATAGACAATAGAGAGATCTTAAATGTATATGAATATCTAGGAAGGATAGACAAAAGAAGTGTTAACAACAAAAAAGAAATGAATGACCTGTAACTTACGTTTGATTACAATTGGAGGTTATAAATTAAATTTGAATTTGAAATATACAAATGATTGTTTTGCCTTTCTTTTTAAACACGAGACATATATAATACCCGACATGTATAGCAAAACCCTGCACTTGTCAGTAAAAATCAAAATGTAGATTTTCATACCATTAGAAAGGCCTCATCACAAGATTTCATTTGATGCTTTGTTCTAACACATTGGTCAATAATTGTTGAAGATATGATATTGTTTCAATTTTACAATCATAGATCTTTTACGCACATTGTGTGAACTTAAAATGCCCATTTCTTCAAACCATGAATTTACCCACAAGTGCAGGGTTTTGCCATAGCGGGTCACATATACTTCTTTTTATTTTCCTTTTTTACCCCATAGATATCATATAATAGAAGGGATTAAACAAGCATTGATTCCATGGTGATATCTTTGTATTCTAATTGGGTTAAAATATGTCTATGGTTTTACACACTGTTTTGTGTACATGTACTTGTACACAGTGTATTGGGATGCCGACAGGAACTGTGCCCAACTGAGGGAGACCCCTTCAACTGTTGCAAGCAGCAGTGGCGTAGTTATGTGGGGGAATGTGCCTCCCACCAAAACCATTTGAAGAAAAAAATTAAATTAAATAAGGTCTAAATCCCTTTAAAAAAAAAAAAATACATACATGTGTCCCTACTAATTTGATAAAAACAATACATTTGAGAAAATAATAATAATTATGATAAGAGAGAATGTGTTCCCCCATCCCACCAGAATTTGTCCGACCACACTATGCCCTGTAACAAGCAGAAGGATACAGGTGTCTACAGGGGGACCCTATAAACTGGAAGTTATTCATGAGTCATTGAGGAATCAAGTTTTTATGAGGCTAAAGGGCTCCTATACAAATATATATATCAAAACAATATCATACAAAATATAGAGGACTTCAACCAAAAAGCATGTTTTTGTTAATGGTTATTATGAATATGAACAGTATAATAGGAACAATATAAACATATCTTATATAATGTATTGCAAGTGGAAATAAATTTTGCACTTCTGGTAGTTGATGGATATTTTTTACAAAGTTAAAGGGCTCCCAATAATAAAGTCTTATATAATACTTGTTTTTAAAATTATAAATTATATCTGAAGACAAAACTCTTATTTCTCATGTTGATGCAAGCATATTAATGTAAGGATATGAGTGTGCACAAAGCGGTCCTATAAACCAGTTATAAGCTATTCATGAGTCACATACTGTACAGTACATGTAGGAATCCCAGCTTAGTACATTTACATTTAACCCGCTCAGGAAGTCAAGAATGACAATCTACATTGTAGAAAGCACATTCTGATGAAAAGGGTTTTAAAACCTGCTTCAGACTGTTTGATTTTGGTACAAAACATATTCTCCATTGACCCTAGCCCAAGTATTTCGACACTAGCCCTGAACTGGTTAACAGAGATCATGATGGGACATCTGGACTGAACCAGCATTGGTTGCATTATTAAACGAAGTAGCAATTCTAAGGGAAATTCAATTGACAAAAAGGAGGCCAATGCTAGAAAAGAATTTAATTTTTTTAAAATTCTTTGGTAAACTGGGGGTCCCAAAAGATTCAGCGTTACTATGGGAACAAACAATAAACACATTCTTGCAGATCACTGGAACAATGCCATTACTACAACTAGGAAGTTAGTCAAAACACACACCGAATGTTAAGTTAGGCCAGGCATGGATGGAGGGAAATTCCCAAGAACATTCATGTACTGTGACACTGACATGACAGAATTATGTCAGGTTCTTCAAATCATGTTCACACAAAGGTCAGTCATAATGGCCCTATTCACAAAGAAGGTTTGTACAAACCATGGTTCAAACCATGGTTTACATCTATGGAATGCCAATTGTAAACTGATGGAGAGAGAATGTGTACCATCAACATTGTTAACAAGCAAGGAATTTACATTCTCTTTCCATCAGTTTACAATTGGCAATCCATAGATGTAAACCATGGTTTAAACCATGGTTTGTACAAACCTCCTTTGTGATATTGAGTACCAAAGTGTGACGTCACTACTATTCATGCCATGGGTAATGGTTCTAAACAACGTCAGGCAAGCCAGCAAATTTTGTGAAATCGTGGTTGCTAAGAAGGCAATTGTCCAGCTCCAGTCCACCACCAAGAGCCAGAATCAAGGGCAAATTGCTTAGAACCAATACCATGTTATCACAAAAGAATAGGTCATCACTTCTTTGGTACTCTTTTGGCTTTAGGAAATCCTACAACTGTATATTCTAAGGGTGAGGTATCTTGCAAAGTTTTTTTTTGGTGTATTTACTTGTCCACACCATAAAATACCGTTTGTCATGATGTCATAAATACTAAGCCCCATATATACAGGACATGCTACAGTATGTTCTTTCTGAACAAAGCGAGGTATGTAAGAGATAAGATTGAAATGTCATCCATTGCCATTACAAAGTACACAGAACTGCCAACATTCCCATGTCTCATTCAGAGATATAAAACACAAGCACCACGATGGAAAAATATCTTCCTTAATCAGGGAGATTTTGATTTTTGTTCATAGGATGTGGAAAGATATTTGCATTTTCAGGGAGCGACCTGCAGAATCAGGGAGACTCGGCAGCTCTGAGTACAATGTACATGTAAGTGTGAACATAGAAAGCACTGCTGACAAGTCACATCCCAATGGAATGACGTATTGTCGAACCAGAAACTGTCACTGCACCGCTAGTCATGAAATAGAATGACATGCTGACTTCATTTCCATCAGAGCTGCATTAACATAACAGTGACAAATGAAAACAATCAGAGGCCAAGGGCCAAAGAGCCCCTACTACCAACCCCCCCCCCCCCCCAACAACAAAAAAAATGTTGATGATAACAAAAAGGGCCCCGTTGTTTCTCATCTAGAGTACAATGTAGTACTGCAACATCTACATTAATTGTAATTATCAGTTATCACTTAGCCTATATTTCAAGTTATTATTACTGTTACTTAAGAACAAATGGCATCATCAACATAGCTGGAGCCTCAGTCATTGATAATCAACTCTTATGGAAACAAAGAGATTGTTGTATTAAATCTCAGTTCAAATATTGAACTAACAAACTAATTTTTTTACAAGCATATATTGGCAATATTTCTTTGTGGATGTGGACAAAAACAGTAAGCTACTCCAATCCCTAACAAATCAGGGCCCATATTCATAAAAAGTGCACTAGATTTAAATATTCAATCTTAGTCATTTTTAGATGATAGGCCTAATGTATGCACCAATAAATCATTTTAGTTTTCAACTACATGTAGGGTTAACTTACTACTTACTAAATGCTTACTCAGAAAACCGTTGTTACAGCCTAAGAAAACTTTGCGTTGCTTACTTAGTCCTTTCATCAAAAATAGACTTAAATTGAAACCAAATCTACATTTAGTGTGGTTTTATCAAGGAACAAACATTAGCAAGGTCCTTTATTTGAACCCTGAAATGGGCCAACTTGCAGGATGATTATCCGGCCATTCTTGGTGCTAAACAGGGCTTGACGAAACCCATCCCCATATCAAATTTAAGCATCATCATCATCCCTCACTGATTCGTTCCACATCCATTATAGCCTAACCCATATCCCTACGTCCGATTCTGAAGTGACAAGGCAAATGTAACCGAAAGTGAGAGACATGAAACCAGCGCATTTCCTTTGTCCTAAAATATATCAAGCAGGATACTATGCAGTCCATCTGAAACGGAAGATATCATATTTCCCACAAAAAAAGTGCATCAATCTTTGTCTATTTTCCACAATCCCGTTTTGGAATGCTAAAACCCTACATGTATTTCCCTTGGCTCCCCCCCCCCCCCCCCCCCTCCTTTATAAAGAAACTGTGTTTTGTTTTGTTTTTCTTGACCAGGCACAATCCTAATGTAAATCCCCAAATTAGGCATACCATGCAAGAGTTATTTAATCAAATCAAGGAAATTAAACCTCCTTGATCAAATACTTACGGTCTAAATTGTCCCTCAGTAACTGATCAATAAAGGTATACTCTGTTGCGTACATGTAGTCAAGTTGCTGCAGAGAAGAGAGAGTAAAAACAAAAATTGAAACACTATTAAGTCAGCAACACTATAAAGTGTATGTAAAATGACAAATGCGTCTCAGTTACTCTACTAACAATAATATAAACTCTTTGTACATTGTGACTGGAAATTACTAAAGGTAGCATATCAAAAGGAGTTGTTTACCTCGTTTCATATTGAGCAAGGCTTAGAGTTAGAACTGGTTCAGTGTCAATGTAATCAATGCCATTGAACTGAACCCTAAATGGGAAACGAAATACATACATGGATTAATATATATCTAACATTCAAATATTTGTTGGCCCCACAAACCTGGCTTTGGACCACTAAAATCTTGATTTTATTAGATGGCCCAACTCGGAGCACCTAGGGCTCTGGCCCAATTACTGTGTCACTTGTTAGGAAAAAAATATCTTTGCCTGTCATTTATTCAATTTATTTCTGGTCAGTTTCTCCTTCTTTTGAAACTTTGAATTGACTTCATAAAAAGCTGTACCATGTAGCATCAACCCTCTGTACTTTGCCTCTGAAGTTGATTTCCTATATATTAGGTTAGTGCCTGGCTTACATTGGTTCTGACCAGCACCAGTACCAGCATTGAAAACGGTTTCTGGGAAGAACCACCGTCAATGAATCTCATCATAGAATCTCTGTGGCTTAATGGTTACAGCACCAGTAATCGCAATACAGAGGTCTTGGGTATGATTGTAGGCAAGGCACAATTTTCTTTGCAATTGCTCATTTTCCATTATTTTGAGCCTTTTTCTTACATATCAAAATCATCATTATTATGTAGTTTTACCTCATTTGCTCCATTGAAGTATGATTCAAGGTCTCCCAGGCTGGTGTCTGCTATGACCTTGACTTCATCCACAGAATCCTGTATAAACTCATTGGACACATTGGTGAATGCCATTCCAGCACTGCAGGAAAATAAACCACAAAACAGGGAAAAGAAGAGTGGGAAAAGGTTAACATTGAGAACGGCTTTAATGGGATACATGTAGTTGAGTTTTGGTATAGAGAGTACAGTTTTGGTCAAACTGAATTTTAGTTACCAAAACCTGCACTATTACATTACAAACTAATAGTTATAACTCCACCATGCTCGAAAGGTATAATAAATTACAAACGACTAAGTAAAAAGTCTGTTATCATTAAAAAAGAGCCGTTAAAACTCAAGAGGGCGCTCTCTCAAAACTCATTGGCCCGTATTCACAAAGGAGGTTTGTACAAACCCCGCTTCAAACTGCAGTTTACATCTATGGAATGCCAATTGTAAACTGATGGAGAGAGAATGTAAATTCCTTACTTGTTAACAATGTTGATGGTACACATTCTCTCTCCATCAGTTTACAATTGGCATTCCATAGATGTAAACCGCGGTTTGAACCGGGGTTTGTACAAACCTCCTTTGTGAATACGGGCCAATGGTTTCAACCATTGCAAATAAGAAATTGTGCATGTGATGTTTTGTTAAAATAACGATTAAATAGAAAGATCATCAACAACTATTTAAAAACATCTTTTGTAAATTTTGGAAAAGTGCAAGCATTTTTTCTCCAACTTATTGTGGGCCCGGGCCCCACAATAATTACAAATGGTTATATTCATGGATATTTCAGCTGTCTCTGAACCGATTTTTATCAAATAAAGTTTATTCTGTCATTAAAATTGTGTGCTCTTCCAAAATTTAACACTCAGTTTTTCATTACCTCAAAACAAAAAAAAAATTGTGCAGTGCCCTCTATACCAAAACTAAACTATCCCTTAAGTGCTTCATTTAAATGTGTCAACATTATAGCACTGCCCAGGACCAAACCTGAAACCATAATAATGCCTCGATCTGGCCACTTCCTTGCGTAGGCAAAACAATATATCTCATGGTCTGTGGGACAGGGCCTTTATACACAGTATTTCACCAACACCGAACTTGACCCCAATCCTAAACATTACCCTAACCCAAATGAGTGCAGACCAGGTAGCAAGAAATACAACGCATAGTATACAGGTTGGGGCTCCATGTATAATCTACAAGTGCATATAGAACCAAGGATTAGAACTTACAATGAACACGTACATGTAGTCTGTATAGATTAGGGTCAGAGGGGTTGCCAGAGAGAGATTTGCAAGACAGAAAGCTCCATATGCAAAAACCCAACCTATATGCCAATGGCCTATATTTGCCAGTGCCACTACAATGTAAAGATATAGATTAATCAGTGGTTAACCGCTCGTAAATACAGGCTTTAGCCTGTCTCAGACCAGGAAGAGATGATATTTGTGGATGTTGAACTAGATAGAGTAAAGCAGGTTAATTATTTTAAATGCTTTTAGTGTGTGTCCTATTTTAAAAAATAGAACAGATTTAAAGTGTCATTTATCCATTGCTATCATGTTGCCATTGGTTAATTCTAACGTTTGTACACAATTTTATAGGCACATTGTACATGCACATGTTAGGCGCTATATAAATCAAGAATATTATTATTTAACAAATCTCAGACAAAATTGGCCCAACTAATTTCCAATGTCAGAGGTTGCATTGCTGATCTCTTTCAAAATCTGAAGTTCTGAACCCATGTCATACCCCTAATGAACGTAGACGCTCACCGGAGATTCTCTGAATTAAGTGTGATATTGTTTGACGGGCTTGTCTAGTGTTTGTCTGCTTTAATTAGCATAATGAGCGGCCTAATTGGATTTGTCTCACAAAAGATCCTAGACATGAACGTGATTGATGCACCATTTCTGCCCGCACTGACTTGGGAAAACGCAAACTTGAAGGGGCATTAAGTTCTCCCGACATTAGGTTTTGACGTGCAGCATCCTTTTCCAATATGAGACAAATTACGGGGAGGAACAATAGTTAATTGGCAGTGGTAGACCATCCGTACGTGCCGGTAAAATTGGGTTCGGCTTTTTGTAAAGACTGACATGTGATTAAACACAAGAATCAGCCAATCAGGTGATCCTCAATTTTTGAAGTGCAAGGCTATTCTAACGCAGCATCATTCCAAACATTCAGGAAGGAACGAAAGTTAATTAATGCTGGTAGTCAATGAGTGTGTGTTGTCTGTATTTTGGCAATTTTGGGGTCCGGGTCGGTTCTTGTCAAAGAGGATGGGAAGTTGGTAATATCCTGTATTGACCTGACACTGTGTGTGTAAAAGCCCTCTTCTTCCAGTTATTCGGCAAGGTAACAATTTCATGGGGAAAATGCAAATTAAAGATAAATTGTAACATTTGATCATATTCATCAAATTTTTAAAAATGAACATAAATTGTGATTTCTTCAAAATCGCCTTCGTACATGCAATGTTAGGGGGTACACATGTTACATGGTAAGATTATGACCAATTTTTTAACTCACATAATCAGGTAAAGGGATAAAATATATATCTTGTGAAAGCCTACCCAATTAAACGTAGTCGTAAAACAGGCGCGCAATGCAGAATACACACTGGCTCAGTGTTAATTATGCAGTGCCCCCAACTAACCTATGTACATGTAGTTCAATATGGCAACCCACGGTCTGGAGCATCCCTACGTGTGGTGTCCAGAGACTATTGTACAACAACTACAAGTAGAAGTATACATGATTTAGAGGACAAGGGCAGGGGTAAAAGGGGGCAAGGATTCCCACCAGATGGGGAGCCAGTCAAAAAAATACATAACAAGGTTCTTAAAGGGGAAATCAGTGATGTCAAAGAGTCAGTTCTAAGAGGTTGAATAGGAGTCTGGAGTGATCACTGAAACTAGTTTGAGCAAAAATCGGTCAAGAAATTAAAACAAAATTTGACAAGTATTGAGAGTGACAACAAAGGCACACACAACTGGGACCCATAATGATCCCATACAGTACTTTGCCCATAGATACATGTACACGTATACCCCCTTGCCCAGTTTAGCATGGTCTAGTTCTAGCTGTTTCAGATCTCTTTGAGTTATTATAATCGGTAGTGATCTTGACATTTTCTTCCATTCTTGCTTCTGCTCACTTTCACTCGTAGTTACTAAACCCATTCAAGCCTACTAATTTGATTCTGCTGTAAACATGCATCCTCCATAGAGTGTTGAAATTGTAATAAGTTTTGTTAGCCCTCTTATAGATTTTGTTTGGATTTTTCTTCCTCTTTCTGTTTATGCACTTGGATATTATAGACATTCATCAATGCTTTACTGTATATGCCAATATTTTTTGCATGTCAATATTTTTGCAAATTATGAGAGGGTAACAGACACATAATATGAGTTTGTGTTATTGTAGCAAGCAGTTGCTCTTTGCTACAAAGTACAATAAATCTTTGCTATCACCATGCTACTACATGTACTGCTGCTGCTGCTGCAAAATGTAACAATCGGTCATAAATGCTATAAATTCCGTTATGATTTTTGACCCCCTGGAATTTAAGTTCAAAGCTGTAGCGTAGTGTACGTGTAACCTGTCACCATCCCCATTTGTTCTACTGATTCTACACGAACAAGTGATAATCTACCACAGTACTGATATGGTATCTGTGACCTTGATATAGAGTGACATGCTACACCCAGATGTGCAATTGGGTTTCATGTTCAAATGCAGAGTGCATTTAGGTCATGCTGTGCAGTCAGATGCCACTTATGTACACATGTAGTATGCACTGTCTCCACAGGTGGTCCTTACATTGATAGTGGTGTTGGTGGTGGTGTTGGTGTTGTTGTTGGTGGTGGTGGTGGTGGGTACATGTAGTTGTGGTGATGGTGGTGTTGGTGGTGGTGTTGGTGGTGGTAGGTACATGTAGTACAGATAGTGGGTAGAAAAATGGCAATGGTGGTGGTTGAAGGGATGAAGATATAATCACGAGGACATTGAGAACTGAGAAGGATGGGGAAATGAATAAGATGGAGATGATATTGATGATGATGATGATGGCGATGATGACGATGACGATGACGATGACGATGACGATGACGATGACGATGACGATGATGATGATGATGATGATGATCAATGATGATGATGATGATGATAATGATGATGATGACGACGATGATGACGATGAAGAAGAAGAAGATAATGGTGAGGATGACAATACAAATTTAAAACCTATGACATTGCTGGCAAATATACTGGTAAAATTGAAGGTTATTTCCTGACCGATTAAAAGAAGAAATCCATCAGTTGGATCCGGCCCAAATTTCATAAGTGTTTTGTAAATTGTACCATTGACCTCACAAGTTTTATATTCAAGTTGTCAAAATTCCCCCCTTTAATAATGATTTCTCATTCAATCTACTTTGATTTACCGGATCTTCTGTAATTCATTATTCCTCCTATATATCTTACCTTATCAGAGGACAGGGTTTCAGTACAAAAATAAAAGCAGTTCCTAATTTTCATCTATTCTTAAAATATATACCATGTACTTAAAATCAAAAGAGAGTCTGGTGTGATATTACTTTATTAATGTAACAGAGACGAACAGGAAGTATTTATCCCTAGCATCATAAACATGCTACCTGAGCAAGAACTCAAGGGCTATGTAATGGCAGGTTATTGAGAAATTTATTAATGAAACTAGTGGTATCTGGGGGGTGTTTCACAAAGACCATAAGTTGAACTTAACTCTAAGTTGGACTTAAAACTTATGGAAAGCCGTTAATTTCTTTGAAAAATTGTTGTAAAAGTCCCTTTTTTCAAAGGCATAAAATGTTGATTCAAAGCATTAATATATTCTATTTTCATGGAGATTTCATGTTCTTGATGTAAAATTTACGAAAGCTCAAAAATAACTGCCCTTTCGCTTTTAAATATATCTTATTCCATGGCTCCAAATGACTTTCCATAATAGTTAGGTCCAACTTAGAGTTAAGGTCAACTTAGGATCTTTGTGAAACACTGCCCTAGAATTGAATTAATTACTCTCATGGGGAGTTCTCAATCATAGTGTGGTCATATGTATCAGTTTCACTGTAACCAGTGTTTTGCAAGGGTTTATGATCACTTCAATGGCATAAACCATTTGGTCTATAATAAGGGCTTGTCCTTCATTTTTTGTCTGATGGCAAGACCCACCAGACCCTTTTTAAATTTTATTGAGTACCCTAAAAGTGGCCACCTAAGCATGAGTTGACAGCAAAATGGATTTTCTGGAGTTGTGGTGGCTAAAATGTTGCATCAATTTAATAAGAATGTGATCATCATCCTAAAATTTGAATTTATAGCGGCCAGTCAGGCTGTTTGATGGCATTTATAGTGGCCATTGGCACCAGGGCCACTACCAAAGACGGGCCCTGATACACCTCTTCTTCTAGATCTATACATGCGCTTGAAATTTAGTTTCCCCTACTCTAAACTTGACCTCCAACCCTGCACCTAACCCCAATCCTAATCCAAATGCTGGTTTTTTAAATTTTATTTATGCAAACCAGCTTGAAAAGTTAATATTTTCCTGTAGGTTGAGAGGTAGTAGATGGCTATCTCATGAGAGAGAGAGAGCAGAATTGAGAACCATCACATTCGGTCAACATCAACCCTTCTTCACAACCAGATCATGATTTAAATCTATGACAGAGTGACACAGTAACCAGAGCATGACCCCTCCTTATTATCTTGTACAAAGTGTCTGAAACAATCACTTTAAATTGGTCATACCATGGTCATACGTGTATTTCACCTCACTTGTATTTTAAAGAGGCTGCATACCATCCCAAACACATTAGTGTCTTTTAACGATGATTCTTAAAACGAGAAGACCATAGGCAATAGCGATATCCTTTGTAAGCCTAATTGGTATCAACAGTCTCTTTCTAAAAAATGCAGATTTGATCGAGCTTGACCCATTTAATACCTAAACATAAAAAGTCTGTTACGAATGAGTCAGAGAAGTTAAGCCTAGTTCAACTAGCCTGGGGCAATACACAATTAGCTTCAGCCTCGATTTTACTTTTTATTTTGTTTCAATAAAAACAAAAAGTTGTAATATCTAGCAAAATATAATGTACATGTATCATGTACATACATGTAGTATCTAGGTAAATATGAACAAAACAAACACCTACTGTACATACAGAGTTTAGAGAGGATGTTATGGGTGGATACAGGAACACACAACAACCACACAATACAAAATCAAAACAAACATCCTGTGATGTTAAATATTGCGTGTATCAAAATATCTGAACTGGGACATTGGGTGCGAACTTTTAATTGTTTTCTTGTAAGCTAACGCCCTGATTATGTGTCATTTTTGCATGTTGCAGGTACATTACACCATGGATTATAATACCATTACACATATATTTCTTGTTTGTTTTATTGGTATTCCGAATAAAGTGCTGGGTTTCCCTTTTTGTACTTTTGTTTATTTCAAGCCAATGTTTTCATCATCGCCATGACCATCGCTGTCACTGTCTCCCATTGTCTCCATCACCATCACCATCATCATCATCACGATCATGATGATCATAATCATCATAATCATCACCATCATCATCATCACCATGCCTTGATGATCATAATCATCACCATGCCTTGATGATCATAATCATCATAATCATCACCATCATCATCACGATCATGATGATCATAATCATCATAATCATCACCATCATCATCATCATGCCTTGATGATCATAATCATCATAATCATCACCATCATCATCATCATCACCATCATCATCACCATCTGTGACATCATCATCAACACCACCACCACCATTATCATGCACCATCTTTGAATACACCGAGCTCAGACTCACCATATGATGCCTGTGATTGAGAAGAAGAAGAGGCTGAGGGTGACTCTCTTGCACCCCATGTGCTTGGTCTCCTTCTGCACCCGCTTGCCACCGCACTGGTCGCAGCATCTACAGCAGCTAAAGAACAGGCCGGTGGGAGGTAGAACGAGGCAGTACAGTATGCCGAAGAGGACGCACACTACGATGCCCACAAAAAGACCCATGATCTAGAAAAGGTCAACAAAATAATATACAATTTAGAATTCAAATGATTTTGGGGGCTCACAAAGTTTACAATCATAGTCAAGTTGGCTGAACTTCTGAAGGACTGAAGAACAGGCCAGTGGGAGGTAGAATGAGGCAAGTACAGTATGTCGAAGAGGACGCAAACTACAATGCTCACATAAAGACCAATGATCTAGCAAAGATAAACAGAATAATAAACAACTATTATTTTGGGAGCTTTCAGAGTTACCAATCATTGTCAATTAGTTCAAACTTCCAAAATGTCAAGTGGGAGGTAGAATGAGGCCTGCACATTGAACAGTAGTGCAGGATCTATTGATTGACAAAACTGCCAGGCTTTTACAGCTTTATTGCATAACTTTCCTCTCGCTCCAGGTGAGGTTGATTTCTCCCCATCCTTCCTGAGCAGGATGCCTATTAATAACCCCATCCCTCAGGAATGGTGCAGTCTGACTGGATGGATCCTATACCAGTTGCTACAAAATATCAAATGTAGGCCTAGGCTATACACTGTACATTAAATCAATGTGTAGTTTGGTTCAAAACTGTTGTTTTGGGAAAACAAGATAGACTAACCATATTCTTTCATATTGTCAACCATGTAAAATGATAGAGTTTTATGATATTAATGATAAATTGAATGTTCTTTTACCTACATGTAATGTACCAAATTTGTGTAAGTTATGTTGAGGGAGCTATTTTTGTCTTTATAAGTAGATTGCCGGACTTGGCAAATCAGAAGATGCATTTTTATCGAGTCCTAGCAAGCACTCTTGATGTTGCGCAGTGTTACTTGTGTGAACATGGCGCTAGAAGGGTTAAAGTGATCCACTAACTTATTGGCCCGTATTCACAAAGGAGGTTTGTAGGAGGTTTGTACAAACCATGGTTTATCCATGGTCTACATCTATGGAGCGCCATTTGTAAACTGATTGAGAAAGAATGTAAACTCCCTACTTGTTAACAATGTTGATGGTACACATTTACAAAATGCACCAAATAAATGTTTGTCTTCTCACATGGTGAAATTTGCTGGTTAGCAAGCACTAACAGTCATATCATTAGAAATTATAAATTGTTTTGCTTGTATACAAGCAGCACTCCATAGATGTAGACCATGGATAAACCATGGTTTATACAAACCTCCTACAAACCTGCTTTGTGAATCCGGGCCTGTAACTTTACAACTTCAACCAAAATCACTTGGAGCTTTCACATTGCTCCTGTACCTTTTTGTTTGGCGTATGGAAACAGGAGAATAAAATTGGTTAAATGTTTGTTCATATGTCTCCTGAATATGGAGATATTTGTGATTGAATGAAAAGTGTTCCGGAACGCTTTAAGATGGCTATCAAAATCAAAGGGCAGTCCTGATAAAATCTAACATCTAGATTTTCATTTTTGTTTCACTAGGTAAACAGTGTTCTTTTTCCATGAAACTGTCACACATCATTCAGAAGAATCTTCCTATGATTGGAGTTTTTAAATATCACTTTTGAAAAAATCTGTATAAATTGACTGATCGTACCTTCCATATCTCCGACTGCCAGTTCTCCTGGTAGTAGTCCGTCTGGTTATACACAGTATTCTGCAGCAGGAATGTCACATAATCTGGAAAAGAACATGGAGAAATATGTTTAGAAATGTAGTAGAAATGGAAAATGTGTTTAGAAATATTGTAGAAATAGAAAATATATCTAGAATATTTGGCATAGAGGAAACAAAAATAGAAAAGTAAATAATTCATTGATCAGCATATTGTATTTATAATTGACAAAAGACACCTATTAAACACCCAATATACTCATACCATAATGTTAATACCGTAATTTTTAAACTGGAAATATG
>JBAMJV010009574.1:0-131443 GCA_037951105.1 Echinarachnius parma
TTGAGAAGTGCTTAAATACTATAATAGTATAGTCTGTGAAGTTAAGTTGGAATAGAAAATGACAATCTTTTTAAATTGTAATAGAATAGAAAGTGTGTGAAATACTCTGTCTCTCATGAAGTATATATCTTGGGGCAAGCTTATCTGAGGAAAAGTGCTGCAGTATATATTCATTCATTTGTGAAAATTAAAAATTTGATGAAATCAATAATTGTTCCATTTTGTTTTGTTTTTGTCATTATTCTGTACAACTTTCGTGTATAAAACATCTCCAGACAGTGACAAAGCATGGTCCTACAATTGGGGGGGGGGGGGGGGGGGGGCATTAATTTGGTTAATTCTGTTTTGTTTGGAGGAGGAGCCACATTTAAAAAAAACCTCCTTTGTTATTTTTTTTTAAATTGTAGGCATGAGTGCGTGTGTGGTTTGTGTGTGTGTGTGTGTGGTTGGGGGGGGGGGGGGGGAGGAGGGGGGAGGTGTGGCATATTATTAGTTTCACCAAGCCAACAAATAAAATTAAATGCGTCTGGAAGGTGGGGGCTCCACATCTTACTAGCAGCTACCAAACCTATCTATAACTTTATCTAATTCATCAGTGTCAAAAATCACAATTTTTGTTTTAAACCTGTAAATGTATATATTAATTTGTTTTAAAGGGACAGGTCCACTTTTACAAAACGTCTGAACAGCTTTCAGTTGACCGGATGGGGATCAATGTAACACGCAAAAAAAAAATCAGAGCGAACAGCCCTCTGATTTGGATTCTACGAATGAAAAACGAATGCGTCCCTCCATTTAAACTATATATCGGTCAATAAAGGAGTTTCAACTGATTTAGCATAATATTACAACAATATAGTACTAATTCTCGTAAAGGTATTGTGAAGCTGACATTTGTTAACGTATGTCACGGAAAAAGATCTAAAAAAGAAAAGAATATATAATAACATGTAGTCAGTTTAAGCGATGTTTGGGTATTTTGCTGGTAAACACTCACACATTAGTACTTATGCGCAGATCACGTAGCTAGCGGCGGTCACGTAGGGGTCATTGCATACCGATCTGGCACTCCGTGAAATCTATGTAAGAACTTACTCACCGGCCGAAAATACGTATGTACCTAATTAACCGACGTCCCTCAGTTTATTCAGCTTTAGGTCTCATAACTCCACGAAAAAGAGATTTCAAGCCCTAATTTGTTCAGGCATGCTATTAAATGACATTTCCTTTCATATAAGACAATAACCTCGCAACTTTTGAATTTTGGCTTGCAAAAGTGGATCTCTCCCTTTAAAAGTGAAAATGATGATATCAAAAAAAGCTTGAGCAAAATTGCCAATATTTTTAGTTGTATAAAACGGTACCATACATAGTCTTCTGTTTACGGTTGGCTAATTTATGGGCGAAATATTCAGTCAGTATAACACGTGTAGTAGCTTAGTCCAGACGGTACTGAATGTGCGCATGATATTTGGCGTATCCGGCTTACACACATGTGTGCCGCGCTAAATTGAAACTGTGTTCGCCTCGACTATCGAGCGGACCGCAGGACCATTTGCATTTCTAATTCTACACCTTGTTTTCTACTTGATGAGTTCGATTCCATACCGATCATGCAAAATTTTCAAATCATCGAAGAAGCAGCACACTACTGTGTGGAGAGTTTAGGACCATCTCTGCCAGTTCTGATCACAGAAGTTCTTTTACAGGCCGACAGTAAGCATCACATCGTCATCGTATCCGATTTCGGAGACGCGACTTGTCTGACTATTTTGATATTTCATGTTTACAATTACATCGCATCAGTTGATGATAAAGATGATGATGATGATGATGATGATGATTGATGATGATGATGATGATGATGTTGATGATGATGATGATGATGATGATGATGATGATGATGATGATGATGATGATGATGATGATGATGATGATGATGATGATGATGATGATGATGATGATGATGATGACGGCAATGATGATGATATTGATGGTGATGATTTAATGATACATGATTGATGATGATGGTGATGATGTCTGTCTTTGACTCCTTGCATGGCCTTGAGCATGAGTTGAAACGCTATGTTTTTAGGACGCATCGGTAAAGAAAACGGACGGGAAATAATCATTTTTCCCCTACATTTTGCGGTCCACTACGAACTATTCCCCATTCACCCTGTACAACGGTTGGCTGCAGCTCAGCGCGCGATCTCATTGGCTGCCTTGCTCATGACGTAGCTCCTCGGTGCACGTGCCCGAAATCAGCTTTGCAGCTCTGTGTAGAATATCGCATGGAGGTAGTATCGATAGCACGCGCGGGCGCAATTGCGGGCGGCCACGATGCCCACCCCTTCTCAAAGTATCGTGAGCGATACTACACGCCAGCATCTGAGACGGTACAATTCCATGCATATTACAGCGACTGCTCTCATACAACCACAACACAGGTATTATACATAGACATTATCAATCTAGAAACATCCACGAACACGATGCGACACCGACGGAAATTCGTAAGAATATCATGAAAAGTATACTACTTACCGAAATCACAGTAAGACCAAGGTATCGTATGGGCTTTCCGCTCTTGAACAGCACTTTCAAAAAATCGTGGAAAATAGAAGAAAAGTGGAAACTAGGCCGAGTTTGGTACCAGATGAAGCACAGTTGCAAGCAGAATCTTGTAGCACACCGCACGCAGATGTAGGGGTAAGCTAGTGCGCATGCGCATCCATTTCATTCATAAAAAATCGGCCCGATGCTGCCGTAGTAGTGACGTCACGTAATTAGATGAATACGTCGCTCGCTCGACGAAACCCGGAAGCAAACCCGGAAGCCATCCGTTCGTGCAATAGTTCGTAGTGCGGTCTTCAAAACAGTCGGTAATTATTATCAAAGTATATGAATTGCGGATCACATAAACAAAAGTTGTTTTGCATTTGCTGGTAAATGGAGGGAGAAATCGGTCGACAAAAAATGTTTTTGTGTTGGATAGTGCAGCAGGCGGAAGAGGTTGATCTCCGCACAATGCTATTGTAATGTATGAAGGTGTATCCTAACTTCGCGCACGAAAATTTCAGATTTGTTCAAAGTGGTTTAGGATCAAGAAAATTACAGTAATCTCAATAAAACAATAAATTACCCCTCAAATTCTGAGGATTCGATTTATCTTAAACAATTTCATTTAAACTCACAATTTGTGGTGTTAATGGCCCGATTCCGTGACTATGTCATATCAGCAAGAACTTCTTCACCGAGTACGGTAGTCTCCATACTTCGCGCATAATACATAGGGCACCCTGCCATTGACTTAACACGTATCCCGTGTAGCAAACCGTAACACGCATTTCAATGGCAGTGTGATGATGCAAACATTTTGCGCGCATTGGCATCTTAGCACGCGCAGCGTTGTCAAGCTATCTACGGAGATTGCGCGATCCGAAAGTAAATTTGAAGGGTAGGTCGAATAAAGGAGCATTTTGCACAGCCTTTCGAGGACAACAAATATGTTCTACTGGAACGATTTCCGTTTAATTTGCTTGATACTTCCTCCTCCATAATTTTGTTGGAACACCAAAGTTGTGATTTACAAAAAAGACCACAAAAAGTAAGTATTTCTTTAGAAATATCGCTCTTTATTTGCTAATTTTTTGGTTGATGAGTAATTGATGTGTGCTCTTTCAGTTGACATTGAAAATTTCCGTCGCCGTGTCCGTGTTCTAATGTTTGCGTATCTCGCCTATGATGCGCAAAGTTGGGATACGCGCAAAGTTAAGACACTTGTCCATATATTATTGAATTTAATGTGACGATTGTCACAATGATGTTATGTTGTTGATCATTGTGAATGTGATCATTGTAACTGTGATGGTAAATTATGGTGATGATGCAAGAAATATACTTTTTGTTAATGAAGTAAAATCATACTTCTACGTCGATACTTCTGTATGGCCAGCGTCCTGTCTCGCACCATTCACTCTTCTCTAGTGAGAAGCCTGCCAGTTTACCAGCAGAAAATGAAGTCAAAGTGTTATCAATTTACTGTGTTTCACTTCATTTCTATGCATTCTCTTGAATAGGATCTACCAATATCAGTGTCAAATTAGATGCCACTGGATGGGCTTGCCTGGTCTGTGATAGAAGACTCTTTGTCTGGAGATACAAGCAGACTCAGTCAGCAAGAGTAAGTAATTTTATTACAAGTTTTGTTTTCATAATCATAGTCTCTCTCTATGGCGAACCATTTCATGCTATTGAATATTTGATTCCATGTTGGTATTTGAAACCCTGTGTAACAAATATTTTATAGCCTTCCATGATTCAAAATTCATTTTTGTAATTCCTTTTTCTTTTTTTTACTACTACTTTGTATTTAATATATTTTGGGCTACCGTATTTGTCGGTGTATTAACCGCTCCGGTGTATTAACCGCACCCCCTAAAAAAAAAAAAAAAAAAAAAAAAAAAAAGTGCATTTAATATGGTCGTGTATTAACCGCACCCCCCTTTTTTTTTTTTTTTTTATGAAAAAAGGTGCGGGTAATACACCGACAAATACGGTAGTTGTTTTATTCAAATTTCATGTATATGCATCAGATAATTGTACTTTTTATTCATTTTTGTATTGAGAATTTATAATGGGATTGTTTGTTTGTTGCTGCTCTCCCTTCTAATTTTTGTTTGGCATATACACCAGCTTTCCAGCTTTGTCAATAGCTATCGCCTGGTACAGAACTATGGAACCTGTCTATAAATATACAGTGGCTTGTCATGTTTCCCTTTAAGGTGGTCATTATACACAGTTTTGACTGTAGTACTATGTTCTCAATTGTTTAATTGTATGTTGCAGACTGGCCTGTGTTACCAGCTGTCGCTGCCTGCTACAGAGCTATGTCACCGGGCAGACCTCATCTGTCTGATGTCCCCCAGTGGGGGGAGTGGACTGGATGGTCAGATGGTCTCTGTCCTTGCTGTGTCACCCGAGGGCGTGGTTCGCTACTGGCCGACGGTGCACAGAGAGATCGCCTACTCGGAGCGCAGCTTGGAATTGGCTGGCCAAGAGTGCTTCTCGCTAACAGCTTTTGGGGTAGGTTTCATATTTTGTTGGTGTTTGGTCATCCTTGATATTGTATTTAGAAATTTGATGAAAAGTCACGTGCAATATAAAGATCATTCCAAAGTTGAAGCGTATGCAACACTTAACCTGAAAAAATATCATTATATTTTGGAATTTAATGCATGCTGGATTTACTGCAAACAAATGTTCATCATTGAAATACTGTGAAATGTACTTTGTTGATAATTCCATAGCTATTGACATCCATTTATATTTTTGTGATAAAAAAATGACTTGTCACTTATACAAAAACTGATGAAATTATAAAGGCCAACCCCTCCCAATCAATATAGTATTATACTCTGCAAGATCATTCACTTGTCTTTATTATCTATCTACACAGAGACACCAGTGTGTGTTAGCTACAACTACAAATCAACTGATGATGATTTCTGTGTCACCATCAGCAATGCAGGTAAAGTAATTATGTATTTCGTTTCAATATAGTCCTGATTTAATGATTTAGGTGTACTGTTACTTAAGAGCTACCAAACTAGAAAGTGGTTGTGGTATTGCTATTTACCCTCTATAAAGTGTCCAATGAAGTTGCAAGAATCCACTTGAGCCCGTCCTTTTGGACAAGTTTACATAAAGAGTGTAATCCCTGATTCGATTGAAGATCTATAGGTATTAAGGCAAGTGCCTACATGATCCATTTAGGAACATTTAAAGGGACTTAGTAACATTGTCCAAATCCTCAAAATAAAAATTTAATTCTAGCGGTTCCCTTTATACCTTGTTGTATTCGTATTAACAATAAAATCATGGGACAGGTTTCGGTTTTTCAAATTTCCCTTTCGTTACAAAGATATGTATGATTGAAGTATTCAGATAAGAAAAACTCCGGGCGAGTTTTTCTTCCGTGTACAAAGTGAGTGCAGTGAGTTACTGAATATCACTTTGCATTTTCGCTCATTACTTGGCCATACAATGTCCATTTGACTTGAGATTTTCACACAATACCCTGTGGACATATGAGATAACAATAATATACATTGCATCAACCATTCATCACTTTTTGCACATGTCAACAAAGTTACTAGATCCCTTTAAAGGGGAATTCCACCCCAGAAATGTGATGTTTGCTATAAAATGAAGCGAATATGAAGAATCATGATAGAAAATCTGAGCCAAAACGGTAGAGCAATAAAAAAGTTATGACAGGATGAACTTTGCTCCGATTTTTAGTATCGTTCGCAATTGCTATCGATCATGACGTCACTTGCGAGCTGCAGCCATTTTGACTTCTACATGGAAATTTTACAAAATTTAAATTTTCTTAATAACAAAGCAAATTTATGAGCTTACAAATTCCAAAGAGGTTGGCCCATCGATATTCTTCTATGAATTCGTGAAAACAAGCAGAGAAATATTAATTTTTAGCAACGAAAATGAGAAATAAGTGTATTTTCATGTACTAAAGCCATGGCGAGTTGCTCGTCAATGATGTTGCATATGGCGGCAATTTTGAAACGATCGCTCATTACTACATGATGTTCAAATAGGTATAACTCCTGTGTTTCTTGTCTGATTTTGATCAAATTTTCACCAATTATGCCTCTTATTCTGCTTATTCAAATAACGAATGGTTTTATCAGGCCCGGAATACCCCTTTAAGAATAAATCAGCAGATCTAGTTCTATGGGTTTTGTGACTTGAGTCAACCATGGCACTCGGGAGGGTTTAAACACAGGAGCCGTAATCCAAAGCTAACATGTAATGAATTGCATACATTTTGATTCTTTTAAAAACATGTTAATGCATTTTTAATGTAATTAATATCTTTTTCGTTTTATTCTGCTTAGTGCCAGGTGGATGTGCAGAGCCTGAAAACCAGCCATGGAGTCATCGCAAGGATGTCATCATTCCTCTTCGGTGGACAGAAGGATGAAACATCAGTGAGTATCTGGTAGAACAGGGGTTGGAATTCTAGCTATTGCCTATTGGCAAAAAAGTTTCAATGTGAGAGCTCTAATCAAAGTTTTATGCCCTGATACAACAAGATATCTGACATGATGAGGTAAATTTAATGAGCCCAAGGTGCTCATTATAATGAGGTTTCACTGTATATTGTTTGTTGTGATTGTTACTTTGTTTATTCTACTTGAAGGATCTTCGCCGTGTCCTGGCAGGCCATCAGGATGCTACTGGCTACCCCCTCTATGTCCTCCAAGACTCCAAGGTGCTCGTTATAATGAGGTTTCACTGTATATTGTTTGTTGTGATTGTTACTTTGTTTATTCTACTTGAAGGATCTTCGCCGTGTCCTGGCAGGCCATCAGGATGCTACTGGCTACCCCCTCTATGTCCTCCAAGACTCCAAGGTGCTCGTTATAATGAGGTTTCATTGTATATTGTTTGTTGTGATTGTACTTTGTTGTTTTTTACTTGAAGGATCTTCGCCGTGTCCTGGCAGGCCATCAGGATGCTACTGGCTACCCCCTCTATGTCCTCCAAGACTCCATCCTACAGAAATGGTACATTCCAGGCGCTGGGCAGGAGCAGGTAATAACAACAAAATCAACATTTATATTCTGAGGTTGTAATCTGAATTAATAAAAAAAATAGTGAATGATTTTGCATGCGATGGCCAATAAATTTGCACGAAACGCCAGCCAGATCCACTGGTATATTCTTTAAGGCGCTATATAAACAGGTGGTGGCAAAAACATATTTTTACAAGAGATCAACGAATCAGTTGAATAAAGCAAGGCAACAAAAACTGGGAGATTTACATAATTTGGTAGTTGGCGATACATTTATATCAAAGTTGGTCGATCAGTAAAAGTGCAATGGTTCAAATTCAGTATGAATGACTAATTCTCTATTTGCATACAGGTGGTGTATGAAAAACAACTTGATGGGCTCTTCAAGCAACACTTCCAAAGGGAGCTGGTAAGATTGAATTACTTTTTCTTTTTTTTTTTTGCACAATTTTGAATTTGCTATATCTCACAACCCATAATGTTTCTGCTTAGTTTGTTAACTATAATTTTATTTACCTGTTAAATTTACAGAACCATGCATCATGCATGATACACATCATGAGACAAGTTTGGGGACATATTTTCATTGTAATCTTTGTTTTACAAACAACATTTGTATAGCTTTTCACCCTTTAACCCATTGACAATGGACCCCAGTCCCAGTATTGTTGGAACCAGCCATGAATGGGTTTATCTTTCATTTGCTGTGTGGTGCACTGTCATTCCATAATTTCTGTTGCAGAGATAGAAAGGAAATGTGGATACATCTGGCAATATTATAGATAGTTTGCTTTTCCCTTAAAGGGCAATGAAACCCAAGCAAAATGTTGCTTTCATAGTCTTGAAGAGAATAAGAAGAATAATCTCTGAAAGTAGAGCATAATCGGGTAAGAAACAAGAAAACTACGGCTCTTTGAAGATGTCCATTAATTCCTATGGGGAACTCAAATTGGCAACACACTCTGATAAGTGTGTGGACAACTCCCCATATGTTTTGTACACAAATGTTCCCATTTTTACAGTTTTCTTCATAGTCACATTTTTCCATTCCCCCAACTCATGATATGTTATGTATAAAAGCATTCTACAAAATATATGTTGAACTCGAACGAAGGGTAAACATACATTTTGAGAAAATTGAACAAAACTGAAATTTTGTGTACAAAATGTATGGGGAGTAGTCCACAACTTTGCCAGAGTGCGTTGCAAATTTGAGTCACTCGAAGAAATACATGGCTCTTTTCAAAGAGCCATAGTTTTCTTATTTCGTGACCGATTGTGCTCAAATTTTCAGAGACTATTCATTATATTTAGTGTCTTATAGTGCATACAACAATTTGTCTGAATTTCATTGTCCTTTAAATGACTCTTAAATGGTTTCTTCTAATTATAGGGTGCTAGTTCTCTGGACTCACTCAAAGTTTGTCTTCTGGACATTCAGCTCATCTCAAAGTAAGTAAAAAAAAGTGTATTTCCTATTATATTCTTTCCAATTAGTTTTGGTCAACAAAAACAAGAAATTAGATGTTTGAAATACTAATGAAAAAACACAAAGGGCACACTCTGGTTTTCAACTCGGAACCTCACGAATGGAGCTCATGTTCTCTACCAATCTTGCCACATTATGGCTGCGTACATGTTTTTCCTACCACCAATTCCACGAATTTGAATTTGTTGTTTTCCCATGGAAGGACAATTTGTCACCCGCATTTACAAAATAACTATGGATTTTTGAAAATGGTCCAATATTTTGAATAATGTCATGATTATTTGTGCATCTCTCTATGGATCAGAAAACTGGTGGACCCCTTTGAAAAACAGCTTGCAGCTGACAAAGGCAATCCATCCCATGAGTGGAGAATAAATAAATTAATCAATCAATCAACGAATGAATTAATTAATTAGTTAATGCATGAATGAATGAATGTGTAAGTAAATTAATACATATGATAAATACATTTTAAAAATAAATAGATAAATACATTTCAACTCTAATTTTGACAAGTTGTTATTGTATTGTTCAGTGTTGCGGTTCTACTAGCTGCAGCCGTTAACACATCAGTCCCGAACCAACTGTCAGAACTGCTATAGGTAAGAAATGTATACAGATTTATCTTCATTATCTAACTCATATTAATACGTTGTAAATCAAGAATGTTATCAATAGGACAGTCGCTAAATAATTTTAATATGTCCACCTGTTTTCTTGAAACACTGAAAAAATACAATATTTTTTTCCCTGAAATGCCAAAAAGAGCCCAGTAAATTTACACTTTCTAGAAAATAAATGTTGCTGTCAATTTTATTGTTGAACTGTTTTTTCCATTTAGCTGAATTAATTGTGTAATTAAACTATAAACTAAATTTATTTATATTCTCTTCAAACAGCTACATTAAAGGTTCAAACAGGCACTGACCCAACAAAGTTGGAGAGTTTTGTAATGACTCCAAGCACTAGCCCATACCAGGTTTGTACATGTATTGTCTTTAGTAATATTATTACACCTTTTCTACATTTATGGAATTTACAGCGTTTTACGCTTTTGGGAGAGTAATTCTTCTTGTGTACTGCTTTAACCCTAATCCCACTGGGGGGGGGGGGGGCATTCTGGCCCCCCCCCTGTCGTTTTTGTCGACGTGCATCTAGACCGTTTGGAATTTCACGTTCAAACTTAATGACTATTTTCTCTCAAGTCTCCTGCATGTTTTGATATATAATTCTCCCCGGTCGGACCTGTAGAACTGATTTTAGAGGTCGATAATTGCTCGTCCGTCACAAAAATATGTAATTTTTGTACAGGGTTTCTATGTAATTCCTATATCCGATGCCATGTAAACTCCAAATCTGTTATAATTGTTACTTTGAATTATAATTTGGATTATTTCTTTGTTATTAGTTGAATTCATACACTTCATAGATAAATTCTTCTAAAAAAAACAACAACAACAAAAACAATAAAATACATAAGAATGAAAACAATGTGTATAAATCTGGGAATACTAATTTGCATATTTATGCAAATTAGTGATATATTTTATCACCATAAAAAACATGGATATGATGAATAACATCATTTGAAAGTATTTTTACAGAAAACCTGAAGAAATCCTGTAATTTCTATTGATTTTAGATGAAAATCCCCAATTTTTTCCAAAATTCGTCAACAATTTGCATATTCAAAATTTAAATTAATTATTAAAAAAAAAATAATGGTCCAATTTTTTTTTTTTTTAAATTCTTATTCTACTTGACTTGTTTTACGTGTGTGCCAATTTTCACGTCGATCGGTCCATTCGTTGCCGAGATTTGAGGGGGGGCCCCCCCCAGTGGACTCAAGTGACCAAAATAACCCAGTGGGATTAGGGTTAATACAAATACAAAGTGGAAATCACATATGCGCTATTAGGGTGAAGATTCCCTTATCAGCTAGTCGGGGCTCTTTGAGTTGTAGCATGAAAGATAAGAAGTTGAGTTGTCAAGGAATTGTAGAAAATAAATGATACATGATGTATATTTTTGTATTCTTCATAGGAAGTTGCTCTGGTAGCAGCATTTCATCTTGAAGTGCTATAGGTTGTTTTTGTTTTATGTTTGTTTTTTAGAATAGTTGATAATTATTGCTGAAACTAGAGGTACAAGATATATTAATTTGTTTTCTCTCTAGGCTTCTGAGGGAGAGGATGCCCTGGACCAGCACCTCCTGCTTGCTGATCCAGGAGGTTCCGTCTGTCACATCTTCTCTCAACATTCCATCATCAGCTGCTCAGGGCTCTTTCTTTTGAAGAATGAAAAATAAGAAGTGAGCTGATTGTTTGGTGTCGGGGAATTGTATAAAATAAATGATACATGATATGTTTTGTTTTTTTGTTACAATGTTTCTAGGATTCTGAGGGAGAGGATGCCCTAGACCAGCACCTCCTCCTTGCTGATCCAGGAGGCTCCGTCTGTCACATCTACTCTCAACATTCCATCGTCTGCTGCTCGGGTCTGTTCGATCCCGCACCATCCTTCAGAGAAGTGGGCTTCTCCAAGGCAGGGAATGCTGTCTGGGGAGCCGGTAAGATCAGAACTTAATCTTTTTGTGTGTGTGTGTGTGTGTGTGTGTGTGTGTGTGTGTGTGTGTGTGTGTGTGTGTGTGTGTTAGTAAAGCTTTGTAAACATCAGATACCTGGACAGCTCTGTGTGTTACATCTACTCCCAACATTCGATAATCTGCTGTTCCGGCCTGTTTGATCCAGCACTATCCTTTAGAGAAGTGGGCTTCTCCAAGGCAGGAAACGGGAGCAGGTAAGATCAGAACTTACTATTTTTGTATGTGTGTTAGTAAAGCTTTTTTTTAAAATCAGATACTCGGATGGCTCTGTGTGTAACATCTACTCTCAACATCCCTTCATCTGTTTTTCGGGCCTTTTCGATCCAGCACCATCTTCTAGAGAAGTGGGTTTCTTTAAGACAGGCAATGCTATCTGGGGGGGGGGGGGGGGGGGCAGGTAAGATCTGCACTAAAGTGTTTTGTGCATTTTAGTAAAGCTATGTATAAATTGGATTTTCAGCAGGCTGTTGCATGTAATATCTACTATCAACATTCCATTATCTGCTGTTCTGGCCTGTTTTGATCCCGCCCCATCCTTTAGAGAAGTTGGGCTTCTCCAAGGCAGGCAATGCTGTCTGGGGGGCAGGTAAGATCAGAACTTAACCTTTTTGTGTGTGTGTGTTAGTACAGCTTTGTATACATCAGCTCTTCTGGAGGCTTACTGCGCAATATCTACTCTCAACATTCCATCGGCTGCTGCTCGGGCGTGTTTGATCCCGCATCATCCTTCCAAGAAGTGGGCTTCTCCAAGGCAGGTAAGGGACTGATTCACCGTGGGATCTGAAGTAAAATGTTTTCTTTATTATTTAATTAGTAGATATACTACCCTAATGTTATCATAATGCCTTTGCAACACAAGATTGTGCGTAATTTGTAAACCTAAATGAGAATTGAAGCTAATACATGTTTCTATTTCTATGCCTGTTTCCCAATGTAGGTTGTTTTGACGGGCAAGCGATTTTCTTTTCCAACAATCATGGCATTATCACCATCAGGACAACTCCAACAGAACTACCAAGGTATGACTGTGTATGTTATTCTTACAGAAAGAAATTAAATGAGTTTTTCAGAGGATATCTTTTCCAACTTGCTTGCATTGTTAAAAACAAGCACTCTCAAATTGGTTTCATGTGAAATCTATGATTGTTTTGCACGCCTGGGTACTTTATTTTTTAGCATTTTAGGGGCAAAACCACCCATGTACCCTTTGGTTTTGTTTTTTTTACTGGTTGACCCTCCCATCATAAATAGACCATTGAATTTATTATGCAATTATGAAACGTACTAATGGTTTTGCCATGGTCCCACTTATTGCTTACTTTAACCTATTCAGGACAGATTGATTCTGCTATAACATGTATTGTTCATAGACCCCTAGCCAAGTATTTTCGGGACCAGTCCCTGAATGGGTTAACTCGGTAGCATCATGTTGTTGGTTGATAAAGAGAAGAGCACCAGTCTAAGTAACTTTCTGCACTTGAAGATAATTGTGTGTAAAGTTTGGGAGCTTTGTAGAAACCCTATTCAGCTATCTTTTATTTGTGATACATATTCCCACAATTAGAAACATTAATTTCTGAAAGTTTTGCACCACATACAGGAGGCGTACACCTAACAGATATTATGCACTGTGCAGAAACTCATTTTGGTAAAAAAATCAACTTAACACGCCCTTCCACTCTCACCTAACAATTTATTATAAACCAGTCTTTTGATTCTTTTGAGGTCAAGGATTTTGGTAGCGAAGCGTAAATGAACTTGCTTCCTATATTTAGTCTGCTCAAGTATTTCCTTTACTTATCATGAATGTGCTGATAGGTACAAAATAATATCATCGCATGTATTAACCCCTTGACTACGGGAACCGGGTGGGCTATGTACAAAGTCTATGGGGATTTCAGAATCTCGAAGGGAACGGGTTAATAACTTTTTTCTTCATCTGCATTTCAAGTTTCAGCATGGATGACAGCAGAGCTGGCTTACAAACATCAAGGCTGGAGGTAAATCGACCATCATATTTGTATTTGCATTTTAAATTTAGTATGATTTGTAATGAGATTGAAAGTCATTAAACTGCAATTAAAGGTCATTCCTTTAAATAGAAGATTCTTATGATTAGACCATAATTTCAAATAATCTGTCTGTGACTGCTTCATTCCGATCAGGTCATTGGTACTAGCTTTTAAACATCATTCAGTCTAGTCTAAGTAAGTCAATTGTTTATTTATTGTCATTCTAGTATGTTGAATTGAATGTTATACGTAGACCATATTCTTCAGCACAAGAACAACACCAATATACTTAATTTGAGGAAAACATGACTAAGTTTCAGACAGTAACTAATATGACGTTTGTCTCTCCAGCAATCCTTGCAGTAGATGGGCCCCTCTACTCAATAAACTTAATTTGAGGACAAATATTGATGAATTTCAGACAGTAAAATTATAAACATGTATGTCTTTAATTTTGACCCAGCAATCCTTGCAGCAGATGGGCCCCTCTACCCCCTCATCAGCCATGGGGAGGTCCTTCCAGCCCCTCTCTACCTCAAGGGCCACCCCAAGGTCTACCACTCTGCCTACGTCACTTGCCACACCCCTAGCAACACCCAGAGGAGCCAGACAAGATGCTTCAATTCTTGACGCTACGTCAGATGAAGAAGACAAGACCAATGGGCTCAAGATAGCGTTCCTGCACTCCTGCAAACACGATATGGTAAGACATTATTTCATCCCCCTACTTTTTTTTAAGGAAGGGCTTCCAACGCTTGTGTTTCCTTAAGTTTGACTGTTCTAGATATGCCCAGGGCCAGACATGCAGCGACAAGACTATTCTTGCTGCTATGGCAGAAGAAGAATACAAGTACAATGATTTTGTTCTTTGTTAAACTAAACTGCTGAGACACACATTTTAAATTTGTGGTAAATTTATATCAAATTTACTAGACTGGGCATGTTATGTAGCACTAAACCTATCTGTTTAATAACTTGAGAATTGTGAATATAATTTGTATTTAAAATCATTCATCAAATAATTTTTACTCTGATTCTTCTAGTCCAAGGCTGAAAATCTGGTTCAGGACTTATTCATGCAAGACACGTTTGAGCGAGGCAAGACCAACTCGTCCCTG
This sequence comes from Echinarachnius parma, assembly GCA_037951105.1. Classification (NCBI taxonomy): domain Eukaryota; kingdom Metazoa; phylum Echinodermata; class Echinoidea; order Clypeasteroida; family Echinarachniidae; genus Echinarachnius; species Echinarachnius parma. Next base: position 14,829 of record JBAMJV010009574.1, read on the forward strand.
GACCAGGCCGTCGCTAGACTGAGCCAGGAGCTCATTGATGACTTCCCTGCATCTGATCCGAGATGGGCTGAATCCATCCCACAAGGTAAACCATCTCCATGCAAATTGCTAGAAATTGCCACAATTACAACTACATCAACAAGATTTTGTTATATCTCCAAAAGTGGAGGGCTAAACATCAGATATGATGCTATTTAAAATGTTTGTGATGGCATTGGTTGTGTGTTTGTTTATCACAGACTCGGTGGCCTGATCTTACAGCATCATTTTTAGGACAACATGAAAGCTCATGAACATCTTGTTTGCTTGTAACATATTTATCTTCTGTTTTTGTATTTTGTGTAAAAACCATATTCTATGGCTATTTAATTGTGAAACTATCACTTAGACTCTGTGGGATCGACAGGTTCCCTGATCCTGCTGCACAATCTGGAAGACATGAGCATCTAGTTTGTTCACAGATTATACTCTAAGGATATTTGTTTGTTGTTTGTTAGTTTGACTGTTTGTCTGCTGTTTGTTTGTGTACCCTGCATACTCTGTGGTATCAATAGGTTCCCTGATCCTCCTGCATCAGCTTGAGGATAATGTGAAGGCGCACAAGCATCTATTTTTAGTTATCACTTATTTATTTCTTTGTTTGTTTAGACATAGTGATGATAACAATAATAAGTTCAATTGATACAGCGTCTAATACAGTATTATCTCTAGGCGCTTCACATTATTATTTCTAGTACTCATTTTTATCCCATGGCTATTTGTTGTAATGAGTCTATCCCACAGATTCAGTTGCATTGACAGGGTCCTTGATCCTACTGTATCAGCTTGAAGACAAAATGATAGCTAACAAACATCTCATTTACTTCTCACATATTTATAAATTCATTTATTTGTTTGTTTGTTTGTATCATATTCTAATGATAGATTGTATTTGTTTGTTTATTCCTCAAACTATGTGACCTCCACAGGGAAGTTGATCCTGCTGCATCAGCTTGAAGACAAGATGAAGGCTCATGAACATCTCGTTCGTTTGTTTGAACAGATCACACTCTATGGCTATTTGCTTATTTATTTTATCGCAAAAACTATGTTTTTTATGCCTCCGCCAACTAAGTGGCCGGAGGCATTATTTTTTCGGGTTGTCCGTCCGTCAGTCCGTACGTACGTCCCGTTTTCGTTCTCGCGATATCTAAAAAACCGGTTGACAGATTGATTGCTTACTTGGTATGAGTGTACATATTAGGATGACAATGATCTGATTAGATTTTGGGGGTCATGAGGTCAAAGGTCAAGGTCACAGGGCTCAATATATATATATATATATATATATGCAAAAATAGCTTATGGCAAAATCTCAAGAACTGAATGTCAGATTTCAATCAAATTTAGTATGTGAATGTATCTTAGGTAGCCAATGTTGCCATTTAATTTTAGGGTCATAAGGTCAAAGGTCAAGGTCACAGGACTCATTATTTATGCAAAAATAGCTTGTAAAGGCAAAATCTCAAGAACTGAATGTTAGTTTTCAATTAATCTTAGTGCTTGAATGTATCTTAGGGAGCCAGTGTAGCCATACAATTTTGGGGTCATCAAATCAAAGGTCAAGGTCACAGGATTCACTAAATAACATGTAATTGTAAAAACTCAAGAACTGAATGTCAGTTTTCAATCAAACTTGGTACCTAAATTTATCATATGAAGCCAATGAAGCAATATTGGGGTCTTGAGGTCGAAGGTCAAGGTCACAGGACTCATTATTTATGCAAAATTAGCTTGTAATGACAAATCTCAAGAACCGAATGTCAGTTTGCAATCAAACTTGGTACCTGAATGTATCTTAGTAGCAATACAATATTGGGGTCAGGAGGTCAAAGGTCAAGGTCACAGGACTCATTATATATGCGGAGATAGCTTACATTTGTGATATCTCAAGATCTGGTTGATGATTTACCATCAATATTAATTCACAGAATCTATGCAGTGCAAGTTAATTTGGGCTTGATATAAAAAAATTGTGCCATAGCGGAGGCATTATTTTCGACTGTGGGCAGTCGAAGATCCATCTGGTTTTGTTTGCTTTTTTATCCCGCAGACTCAGTTGCATCGACAGGGTCCCTGATCCTGCTGCATCAGCTTGAAGACAAGACGATAACGGTTCATGAACATCTCATTTACTTCTCACTTATTTATAAATTCCTTTATTTGTATCATATGGTAATGCTACATTTTATATTTGTTTGCTTCTATATCCCGCAGACTCTGTTGCATCGACAGGGTCCTTGATCCTGCTGCATCAGCTTGAAGACAAGATGAAGGCTCATGAACATCTCGTCAAATTCATCAAGGACGTTGGAATCTGGGATATGGTCAGTCTTTATTTTCTCAACTGTTTGTTTACATTTCTGTTTCTGTTTCTTTTTCATTACAGTGATCCATTAACTTCATAAGCTTTTTCCAAAATTGATATTTGAGACTTCAACATTATACCAGTTTCATTGTTAGATTCTTCTGAATGATTTTGGATAGTTTCATTTTTAAAAAGAACAATGTTTACCTAATGAAAAAAAAAGTGAAAATGATGTTAGTTTTTATGTGATTTGGACTACAATCCAACCTGAAACACTTTTCATACAGTCATAAATATCTAAGTATTAGGGAGTCATTTGGAAAATCAAAACTGATTTCATTCTTCTGGTATTAAACCATATTAAGTTAAACAACAATATACAAGAGAAATGTGGAAGCTCCAAGTGATTTGGGTCAAGTTTGATCGGTTTGACATCAAGATACCAATTTGTTTAAAGAAAACAAAATAATAATAATGCTTATGACCAAAAAAAGCAGCTGGAAGACTGAGGAGACATAAGTGAAAGACGTTTTTGAAACAAGATTTGAATCAAGTGAATACATTTTGAAACCCTCTTATCACCTTGTTACAGCTCCACTCTGTGACGGTACGGGACCAGGCCCAGAGCACACACAACCTGTTGAGCGAACATGCAGAGAAACTCGCTGCTGCAAGAGCACTGTGTAACCAGCATGTCAAGTACGTGCCGTCTGTCTTAAGCAAGGATTTTAATTATATTGCATCATTTAACAATACAAATATTCTATTATCACTTTATTCACACTTGCAGCAATAATATAATAATAATAGCACTAGGAGCTGCAGTTATAATTACAGATTTCAATGTGATTATTTTGTTCACACACTTTGTGTAGTCGTTCCTTATTCTTATGTACAATGAACAATCACATGGTAATGGATTTTGTGCTTTGAAGACTGAATATGAAAATTATGAATGTAAACAAAATGATGTAATGCCCAATGGCACTTGCTTTATTACTTGTAGGTCCCAGGGTCTCATAGACACAGCCGTGACAAGAGCCTTGAAGAAGAGGAAGCAGGGATCACTTCCTGCCGGTCTTACTAGCAGGGACGTCTTCTACAGAGAGGTGAGTAAAAGTGATGATGAGGAGGAGGAGGTGGTGGATGACGATGGTGATGATGATGATGTTGATATTGATGATGACATTGATGGTGGTGGTGATGATGGTGATCATGATCATGATGATGATGACGACTATGAAAAGGACGAAGGGATCGCTCTGAAGATGAAGACTACGAGGATGATGATGGCAATGATGAAGATGAGAATGACGAGGACGACGCCGGCGACAGTGACGGTGATGATGAAAAAGAATATGAAAAAGATGATGATTGTGCCTTGTTTATAGACATATCGTGCTCTTCATTGACACTTGGTACGTAAATCTCTTGCTTGCAGCCTGTGTGTTAATTGAGTTAATTTGACAAGGTTAAGCTAGCAGAATAGCAAATAAAAAAATTAGGCCGTACTAAAATGAGAAACTTACTCAACATTTGATTGGCACTATCGGCTGGATTTATAATAGAGTACCATGTTTTTCTCATGTATAATAAGTGAACGCTAGAGCTGGTTACACATAAACCTCTCCATTTGCTGTTCAAAGCAAACATTGAATGTATCTTGATTGTATCATTGAACATTTTTTTTTTTTTCTTTTTTTCTTCTTGCAGGTATCAAAGGTGGAAGACATAATAGATGCCTTGCTGGAAGAGGAGCAGGATCTTCTATCGACAGAACTCACTCCCCATGATACAGTCAGCCTCATCTCTAGCGTCAACACAGTGATTCAGGTTTGAAGCCTTTTAGTCTTGACAGTTACCCAATGGACATGACTTATTATTCAGGGTAGCACAATTTGTAGTTGCCGGGATTAAATTTAAAAATTAAGAAACACATTATGATATTGTTACTTTTTCAAAATATTGCGCTAACTCTCTTCTCAAAATAATCATGTTCATACTTTTTTTTAGTTATAATAAAAATAAATAATACAAAAATAAACATGTAGTGACAAAAAAATTTGAATCAATCAAACTACCTTTTTTGTGTGAATTTATTCTATTTTGTATCTGATGATCAGTGCAGTATTGATGGAAAGCACCTGGAGCTAATATTGATGAAGAACAATTCCAAGCAAATGGTCATGGTTTTACCAACAATTCACCCATTTCTCATTCGAATCCTGCCAATATTCATATGGCTACTGCAATCCTTTCAGTAGTTTTAATAATGAGATCATAAATATTTGAAGGATTCAAGTGCCAACAAAATTTAATTTGTGGTAACACTGGGACTTTTTGTCCACATTTGCTTGAATTTGCCCTGAATTATAATCTATGCTGATTACAGAACATGCTTCAAGAGGCCTGGCATGTCCACCAATCGAGGGCGCTAGTCTTCCAGTCACACTCCGACAACGAGGCCGTCTTGCTTCCCTTCACTCCTTGGATAGGTTAGTTATATTGTCAGTTCAATTGACCAGTCGTAGAAATCTGTTCAAATTGTACATGTTTCATGGGAAATGTTATTAGCTCATGTTGCATTATAAGTTTATCATAATTCGGCACATGTTTTTGAAAGCATCAAATGGACAAATGTAAATTTAATTTCAATAACCGTTTAATCAAGTAACTTTTTGAAGGGTTACACAGAGACATGTAACGTATATAATGTATATTAACGTTTCTTTATACCTCGTGAGTTCATTAATGTTACTTCGATGTTTGTAAATATTGTTGCAAATGACACTGCAATTCAGCTTGTAGCTGTGAATGTGACATTTTGTTGAATAAATACCATTATTATTATGTACATTAATAATACCGTAATAATAATAATACAAAATAATAGTGGCTACCTTATATAGCCCACATTCCCTCCTTTGACGCTCAGAGTGCATCATCATTATTACACACTGCAATCAATCCAGCACACAAGGTGCATGTTTTCCACTCCCTGGGGAGCATTCCAGCCAGGCACCTCGTAGGGGCACACAGTGTTCCATTCTTACGGGTACCCATTTAAACACCAAAGTCGAGAGCATCAACTGTGGATACAATTTCTGGCTTGAGGAAAAAAGCGATGTACATGTATGTATGTTCACATTCTGTTTGCGACAAAACTAATGAATTTGATTTTAATTTGTTCCATGCTGCCTTTTTCTCCTCTTATACAGCCTCCCCAGGACCAAGGGGTATACGCATGATGCTTGTTCAGCAGGTAAAGATAATCAACTGTAACATAATTCTCTCAACTTGCAATTATCATACAGTAATCTTATACTGTAAAAAATGTGGTTATTCGTTTCTTTTATTTTGTTAATCTTATACCCTGAAAATCTCTCCAAGAAATATATTAATGGTATCTGATAATAAAGATGAATATATTTGACAGGCATGTTATAAGCATGCATTATACAGAATTTTGTTTAGTTTTAGTTTTTGTTTATTCTTTTCTTTATTTTGTATGAATGCTTAACAATTTGTTTCAATAAAGTTAAATGAGTTGAATTTGTTACGTATTAAACAAATCCTTCACATAATGCAATATTAGCTTTATAGTCCTCACTATACAATGTATGTGTATAGTTTATAGAAAATCGAAGCTAACATTATTATTAACTTCCTGTTTATAATTAATGTTAGCCCCACAAAGTAAGAAATATTAAAACAAATACACTTTTGATTGAAATTTGTTTCAGCATAACGTGACGTGTAGCCGTGCGGTGGCGAACGTAGAAGACGCCCAGTCCAGATCAAACCTGTTCCAGCAGCTCCAGACGCTGACGGACCTCCTGCTGGAGGGGTACGTCACGCAGCTGGAATCTACCATTCAGGCTGTGGGGGAGGACGGCGTCCAGTACGCAGAGTTGGAGCAGAAATATGAGCAGGAGAGGAAAGCGCTTATCTCTCCATTCTGTAAGTCACACACTTGCTTGATAACCCTCTCCGAGCATTGAGTGTTTTGATTTCCACATCCGCAGGCATGCCAAATGTGCCGATTGGCACAATTGTTGAATTGTGCAGACTTGTAAAAAAATATATATATATATCTGTTCCCCACTGCCAACTGCTGTTCTAGTAGGTCTTATTCAACTTGCAAGGTCTATGGTAAATACACACCACCGCCTTGACTCTTGAATGGCGTTAACTCACACTCTGCTTAATAGACAAGAATTGAAATACGTCAGAACTTCGAAGAAACTGTTCGAAACGTCAAGCCCCTCCTACCACCCATCCTCTCCTCACAATATCAGCACTGTAGTTCTTATTAGAACTACAAGCTCAAGACAGAATACAAACGGTCCTTTCCAGGACTTCTACAGTAATTTTTAGTACTATCCAAGAAAGAATACCAACAGTCCTTCTCAGGACTCTCCAATCATCCCTTCTTCCTTGGTGCAACAGCAAACTGACTGTATAGAAGAAACTTATATTTCACGTTTTCTTCACTTTTTGTGTGTGCAGTGGAGCATGGTCAGTATGAGAGAGCAGCAGTGCTGGCCGAGAAATACTGTGACTTTGGACTGCTTGTTGAGCTGTGTGAATCCAGCACAGGTAACAGGAACAGACTTCAGCAGTACATGAACCAGTTCTCAGACAAGGTAATAATTATAATAATTATAATTCCCTGACAAAGTAATTATAATATACAGTGTATAGCTTTTATATGTAAACTGAGAAGTACTGTGATTTTGGGCTCTTTGTTGAGCTGTTTGAATCCTGCATTACATGAACCAGTTCTCAGACAAGGTAATAATAATAATAATTATAATTCTCTGACAAAGTAATTATAATAATTATATATATCATTAATATGTAAACTGAGAAGTACTGTGATTTCGGCCTCCTTGTTGAGCTGTGTGAATCCAGCACAGGTAACAGGAAACAAACAGCACAGGTAACATACAGCAGTACATGAACCAGTTCTCAGACAAGGTAAAACAATTTGTTATTATAATTCCCTGACAAAGTAATTATAGTAATATATATAATATGTAAACTGAGAAGAATTATATATATCATTATATGTAAACTGAGAAATACTGTGACTTTGTGCTTCTGTTGAACTGTGTGAATCCAGCACTGGCAACAGGAACAGACTGCAGCAGTACATGAATCAGTTCTCAGACAAAGCATCAACTATATTTCAAATGTATATTACAGTAAACTAAGTATAATATCATATTTGAAAAAGCACATGAGCCAAGATGTTGACAAGGTACCTTCAAGATGGTGCGTAATGAGTTATTCAATGAACCAATAGAATAAACGTAACTTACAAATAAGTAAGCTCGTGAAGGAAAATGTATACACATTGAAAAGGAATGGCATTATGTACTGTCACTTGTGAGTTATCTTCATTTCATGATTAAATTTAACAGAAAACATTAATTTGGGGTTAGATAACTTCAAGAACAGTATTAGAAAGGCATGGAATTGCCCGTTCTTGTAAAATGATCAATGTATACAAATACATATTATCTTCTTATTCATCATTTTATCTTACAGGGGTTCTCTGACTTTGTCTTCAAGTACTACATCGATAGAGGTAAGTTAGTATTTTACCAATTTATTTACTTTATATTATTTAAAGAAAATAAGTTCCCTTTTAATGCACATATCAGTCATGTAATTGACAAAGTAAGATGCTGTTTCTACAATATGTTATATGTTCCCATTAAAAATTAAATTATTTGACCTATTCTGCATCTAAACATACAAAAAGGAATAACTCTTCACTATTTTAAAAACACTTCAGGATTTTGCAAGCGTGCAAAGTCTTGGTAAAATGCCTGTGCCATTTAGCATTTATAAACTGGTGGAACTGTATTTTAAACTTTCTTTGATACACATGTATGTCGGCATTGGGAAACCCCTAACCAACTTTGCTAATTTGTTAGAGCTGTGGCATCATGGAGCTTTCCTGGCTACATTGACATATTATGTCCTGGATTGTTGTTTAAGCATGTTGACGTAATACAAATTTGATATGATTCACACAAATGTCTGTCCACAGGTCAGCGCGGTAAACTCCTGACGCACTTTGCCCATCGGCCAGAGCTGGGCGAATTCCTGCAGCCACATGACCATCTGGGCTGGCTACAGGACATCCACACTAGCAACTATACACAGGTTAGTCATGATAGTGATGATGATGATGATGTTGATGATGGTGATGGTGATGGTGATGGCTGGTGGTGATGACAGATAACTGCATCCACCTTAGATAAAGCATAAATGTTTTTTTTTGTCTCTTTTCAATGACAATCGGTATACTTATCAATGGATATCAAATGAATGAAAACCTCTATTATCCTTAAATTTAAAAAAGAAACTTATGGGACATTCAGTGTGGTATTCCAGAAAGAGTGCATATGCTTGTTTGAGATGCATGGTCAGGTACATGTAATACTTCCTCAGCTTCCTTTTGACCCCTTGCTCCAAGACAGATATTTCATATTTCATTCCTGGAGCTGTGTAGGAAATATCCATGTTGACGTAAAAGTCCATCACCTGCTGTTCAAGTTTGGTTGGCGAGCATCGCTGAGATGATGATGGAGGGTGATCTGGTAAAAGTTTTAGGCCAACTTTTTTTTGCCAGGTGGCTGACAATCTCTTGTTTTCCTTGGTGACTTTGCGACTTGCGATATGCAGTTTCCTCCTTTTTATCCATGTTTTAAGCCCTCTGCAGACAGAGCCGACTCGACCCAATCCGACTGGTTTCAATAGGGCTAGAGTTGGGCCCCGGTCGCTCGGATCCGATTCATCGTGTTGAATCGGCCCCAACTGGCATCCGACTGTCTCTCGACGGGCAAAATGTGTGTCGCGAGGCACTGAAAACTGAGCCGATCCAAATGAAAACCAGTCAAATCGGGTCGAGTCGGCTCTGTCTGCAGAGGGCTTTATGCACGTTTCTTGTGGAGTTATTCGACTCATTTGCTCTCCTTCATCGAATAATCAGGCTCTTCTTTTTGCTCTATGTCGTTTCATTTTCTCGGCTGAAGTCATCTGTTGCTTGGTTTTAGGAGGATTGCTCATCCATGAAAAGGATGGCGTAAACTTGTATGGATTTGGTCACGCGTTATCACATGAATGAATTACAGAATTATAGAATATATGATATTTTTTTCACCTGAAGTTATTAACCACTAATATATAGTACTGAAGAATTATATTATAGCACTAGGACACAATAAGAAGAATTTGTATGTAGTTAAATAAGTCTCTAAAATTTGGCCTTTTATGTATATTATATTCATTGAAACATGTACATGTGTACATTTATACAAATATAAATACAAATCCATTATTTCAACAACAAAATATTTTTCCTGAGCTTTTTTAATCTACTCTTTCAAATTTATGTAAAGAAAACCAATGGAAATGAAAATTTTTTTTTTTTTCAAAAAAGGGTCACTTTACAAAGACTGGCCCTAAATAGAGTTACAGATTTGTCTAAATTATGCTTTTCACTAGTCATCTTTGCCTGTTTGATTGTCATTGTCATTTATTTCCACAGGCTCAAGATACTCTGACAAAGCTTGCTGCCAGAGAGTCTCTTTCAATCTCAAAAAAGAAGGTAAGTAATAGAGAATGTCTTTCCATTCAGGACTCGCCCTGAAAAATACTGCGGGTCTATGGAGAACGCATGTGTTAACCAAACCAAACTGTCTACAGTTGGAGCATTATTTGCGTAAAATGAATATGAATTGCAGTGATTCAACAATAAATTTATTATTTGAGACCCTTGAGAGAGCATGATATTTCAAAGAAATTGGTTGCAGTTTATTGAGATCATGAAACCTCTGTTCTCATATCTGCTGTAAAGTTATTTGCATTTTATTATGTCAAGGAATTGGTAAAGTGCTACCAATGTTACCTATTGACATCAATTTGTTGGTTTAAGCAAGTGAGATCACACTCTGTTTGATATTGTGAAAGTAGTTACGTATACTTGGCCAGAAATTCTTTAAATAACAATAAATTTAATAATATTTGAAAAAATCAAATCAAACAGCTTCATCGGTGTCCAAATTGGGCGCTATTCTACTAAATTTATAATAATAAAAATAATAATATACACTATTTATATAGCGCCTATCACGATTGATAATCATCTCTAAGCACTTTACAGTTATATTATTACCCGGTCATAGGATACAATGCAAACCAGCACACATTGCGTGCACCATCTCCACTCCCTGGGGAGTATTCCTTCCAAGCGCTCAGTGGGCTCAAGAAGATCGTTCACATAAAGACTTTCACCTCCTACCGGTCCCCATTTATACACCTGGGTAGAGAGCAGCAATAGTGGATAAATTGTCAACTTAAGCAGGACAAAGTTCATAACCTTGGACTAACTAATCCACACTTTAGTCCAAACTTCAGATTAGTTATACCTGCTCACTTTAGGCTGGCTTAAAGTCTTAAACAGGCCTACCAGAATATGAGATTTTAGTCTGGACTAAAGTTATTAACTTAGTTGACACTTAGTTAGCACTTTTGGCTGGACTAATTTTGTAGAATACCGGCCACTGTGTTTAAACTATGCTCTGTCAATTTTTATCAAAATTCAATGAATGTGTTATATATTCTCAAAGAATAATGTTATTGATTTTGATATCAAAGGAACAGCATAAAGAGAGGGAACTAAGGCACATACCAACTGTAGTATTATGAGTTTAACTCCTTGTGATAAATTGTAATCAAATGGGTATAACTTTCTTATTTATGAACTTCATATTTTCCTCTTATTTTGTCCTCAAGTTGTTTTTAGTGAAAACAACAAATTGCCAGGGTTTAATTGATTGTCATGTAATGTCTTGATATCCTTTTGCAGACCCTGCTGAGTTTAGGCAAGCTAGCTGCCATGGCATCAGATGAAAACTTGGAGAAGGAGATTGATGGTGAGACAAAATAGATCTTGATGACATTCATATTGCAATGCTTGATTACAAATCGAATACACCATGATATTTACCTGAAATGCTTTGATTGTGATCGTGTATTACACGTAATAATATGTACGCATGTTTGTTTTTGTGTTGTTGTTTTTTGTTTTGTTTGTTAAGGCTTGCTTGATTTTATGTATGTATTAGTATATATTATTTTCAAAACATGTTTAGGTATCAGCATTTTATAAGTCTTATGATTTCCTGCCATGATACATGTACCTTCCATACGCTTGATTAAAAAATACACACCTTCTAATTCTTTCTATGTCCTGCTTATGGTATACCTTGTAAATGTTATTTTGTATATTTATCAGCTGCATATGTTATGTATTTGTCAATGATTTGTATCGGCATATGGACAATAATGTATTACTGCTCACGTCAATTTATACAAATAGCTCCCCAACCCCATCGTCACCTAAATTCAAGTTAATCGATACAATAGAAGAAAAAACTGTATTAAATAGAGTAACAATATATTAATATATACATGAATCAGTAATTATTCAAAGGAATAGAATGATAAAATGAAATTGAATTTTGTATTATCTATCTCCCAGAGATGAATGCAGAGCTGGACATAGTGGCCCACACGAGCAGCTGCCTAGGGACCTCATACAGGTGAGATAACATTATCTAGAGATTGTCATGCTCGGGGATGTAGAGGGGCGCTGTTTAAATTACTACACAGCGGTTAGCCACTTCTAACTATGCCAGTTAAGTGTGCACTGCATAGGAATGAACCGATGTGTATTTCGCCTTGTATTATACCTTCTACCTCAATAAAGTAACTGTAATGATTTAATATTAAAAGTAACTAATAAAAGTAACTGTAACTGTAAAAGTACAATAAATGTACTTTTGAAGCATTCTCTAATTCACAAGTAACAAATCCTGTCCCTGAATGCCGCACGTGGAGGAGGGGGAACTCGGCCATTTACATTCCAACAAACCACTATCGAGCAGTCTGTTTGTTTTCAATGTTTGCATGTAAGTGGCCTAGTTCTCCCACCCGACCACGTTTCCCCGCCACTGCGTAACCTACAATTGTACAAAGTGATGCCATGAATGGAAATATTGAATTTTTACCTTGTCAAACTTGGTTCTGTTTTGCAGAGATTGAACATGATCGAAGAGGACATCCCATGCCTGACACCACAACAGCTCATTGAGGTAATCTTTTATTATTGTTGTAGGTTTGATTCTATCAATACGCGAACGTTATATGGTAGTATGTGCGATTTATCGCATAGCTCATGCGATAGTAGTATCGTTTCGGGCATGCATGCAATACGCCCGAGCGAGCGCTCGCACTTTGATGTACACATAATGCCCAGGCGCTAAATAGCCACCGCACATTGAAGTCGTTAGTGGTATACTTCAATGCCACCGCACAATGCATGTAGGTTACTCTGCATGTAGGTTACTCTGCATGTAGGTTACTCTGCATGCATGCAATGTATAGTACAGTGCTTGTATAGCGCTACGTGTCGCGATAGATGTTTCCATAGAGCGGTTGTTTCTGAATGCCAAGTTGATATTTTATTCGCTGCACACAAGAGATTTTTGAGATTTTCTCTGCTTGCTGCGATATATCGCAGTTGCGGTCGATAAGAGGATCGTTAATTGATATCGTTATCGGAACTGCGCTGACCGAATGATTGAAAGGTGATCATATTAAAAATGATTCCCTGGCGATGTAGAAATATTTTCAGGATCACAGACTTGTTTTGTATGTTCATTTGGGATATGTCTTTGATGTAAGAGAGCTAAATCTCTGTCTGGTGGTACCCTTTAAGAATCAGAACAAAATTATGCAATGTGACATTTTAAATTTTAAATCTGCCATTTCCCTTCCAGCTGTACATCAGTGATAAAAATGTCAACGCAAATGAGTACGACTTCAAGAAATCGCTGGATCTTTTGCAGTATATCAACAAGGTTGGTTCTCTTTTCCATTCTCCTGTTGTATTGTAGGCTTCTGTATTAAATTGTCATAGAATAAATACATGGTGCACTCAACAAGTTAAAGGGATCTAGTAACATTTTCCAAATCCTGAAATCTTACTTGAAACTCTAGCGGTTCTCTCATACCTTCCTGTATTTGTATAAACAATGGAAGCATTGGACAGGTTTTGTTTTCTTCAAATTTTCCTTTCGTTAAAAAGATATTTACGATTGAAGTGTTTGGACTTTTAACTATCCACTAGATAGTCTTAATCATGTACAAAATTAGTGCAATGAGTTAGCATTTGCGCTCATTTACTTGGCCATATGACATCCATTTGACACATTACTTTGTGGATATATCAGATCACAACAATACACACTGTACCATCCATTTATCACTTTTGCACATGTCAACAAAGTTAATACTAGATCCCTTTAATAGCCCATTGCCTGAGGGAGCTTGGTCGGCCCTGTACTCTATGGGGATTGCAAAATATAGTAGAGAATAGGCTAAGAACATTTATTTAAAGTGAGTAAGCAAAATTTCTTAAATGCCGTGCTTAAATGTGTTTATAGAATACTGCACCTGGTTGTAATTTGGCAGAGATTAACAAGTCATTCTTACTCCTCTCTCTTGTTGACAGATTTTCTTATTGAATTTAAATTTGAACTACTGTACGTACAGTGTAGATATTTCCAGTGTAGTGGGTCCACCAACTCATCCGATTTAAGTGGCCCAAAACCTCAATCTCATAGCTCGAAACAAAAAGGAAAACATTACAAATTCTTTTATATTTAGCTGCCCATTCAAGCAAGTGAGCCAGCGCTAATTTTTTTAGCCCTAGCTATTAAAGAATATATCAAATAAATGATTGGGCAAAAACAGAACTATTGAATTGTTCAACTTCCCTGTAATTGATCCCAACCCAGTCAATGCTAGTTCATTAAATGTATGAACTCCTTTATTTTCTTGATGCTACAGAATAGCAGCCATTACGGAAGCCTAAGACTGAGGATCTGGTCCAGGGCTATCCTCAAGGAAGAGTAAGTAACGATTCGTCAGTAATCTTCATATTCATTGTGGACCCAGGGTGGCAGGATTGGTAGCGTGCGTGCGTGCGTGCCTTCCAATCCCTAGGACCCAAGTTCAAACCAAACTATGCCAATCTTGTTTGTCTTTCAGCAAAACAATTTATCCACACACGCTGCTCTCTACCAGATGTATAAATGGGTGCTCGATAGGAATGGAGGTTGTTTATAAAGCATGTGTGCACCTCGGAGAGCCTGGCTAGAATGCTCCTTAAGGAGTTAAGAATGAGCACTTCAGGTGCAAGTTATTGTGTATATGTCCAATTAGCTTTTCATTCAATCATAAACTCCATAATTTTTAGTAAAAATTGGAAAATGAACAACCATTTCATTCTTCTGTTATCATATTAAAAGGCAAACCACAATGTACAAAGGAAATGTGAAAGCTCCAAGTGATTGGTGTTGAAAATGACAAAGTTAATGGATTACGGAAGATATTATTCATCGTGGATGAGATACAATGTTGAAATAAACTGTTTGTCTCCCAAAGTAACAATCAAAATACTTACTTGCCCATACTTATAAATTGCAGTTGATTGTTTAGTCTGCGATACATATGGTTAATTTCTACATCATTAATGAATTACTTTAACCCCCTCAGGACTGGTCTCGAAAGAGATACAATAGATTGTAAGTTACATTGATTGTAAGTCAGAAAATGTGTGTGTTTCAACCAATCAGATTTGCGCATTTAGAACACATGGGTCCCGTTGCAGAAAGAGATACAATCGATTGTAAGTTACAATTCATTGTAAGTCAGGACATGTGTTCTACATGCGCCAATCTGATTGGTCTGACTTACAATTAATTGTAACTACCAACAATCAATTGTATCTCTTTCTGCAACAGGGCACTAAACGGGTTGATAAATTGCTGTGTCATGTTTGTCAGGTCATGTGTTCTACATGCGCCAATCTGATTGGTCCGTCTTACAATTAATTGTAACTAACAATCAATCTCTTTCTGCAACAGGGCACTAAACAGGTTAATAAATTGCTGTGTCATGTTTGTCTTGCTTTGCAGATGGAGTGAGATGCAGGGTGTTGATCCATGGGATTACTTCAAGGATTCCATCTTCTTCAAGACCGCTCTCAAGGCAGCCCAGGAAGGTAATTTACTTATTTTATCATTGAATTTAATAACTCCTTGCTTAAAAGATAATATTTAATTCCACATAGAGTCGATAGATGCTACAACAGTAGAGCGTTTCATTAGCACTAAAATCAATTTTAGCGCTGATTTTTAATGATAAATATCCCCTTGAATCGGTGCTAAAATTAGATTGTGAAACACCCCCAGGTTCCCAAAGTGAATTGTATAAATCAATTTTTTTTTATAGGTAGGACTATTTATAATTCATTATTTCAGAGCTTTTCTTGTTCAAAACTGCACTCAGTGCTTACCAACAAGGTAACGACACCTCCCTTCCTTAAACCATTGCGTACGGGAACCGGGTGGGCTATGTACAAAGTCTATGGGGATTTGAGAATCTCAAAGTGAATGAGTATAAAGAGGGTTGAAGGATATCGCTGGTAATGGCCATGTAAAGGGTCCTAAGGATGATCAATGATACTTATACATGTATGTCTTTGTCCGATTGCCGTGAAAAGGTATGGTTATTTCATTTTTTGGCATAAAGCTACACAACTCTCTTTGCATTCCATTTCTGTGCCAGGTCTAGACCTGTCTCAGTGCCCCAGACTCGGACACTCTGCTATAGTCCTACAAGCTTTCAAGTACATGAGGGCGCCAACACACAGTTCCAGTACCTGCTTAGCATTCTATTAATCTACAAACCCTCTCTGTCTTTGTTATCTGTGCTAGGTCTTGACCTGTCCGAGTGCCTCCCAGACCCAGATACTTTGCTACAATCCTACGAGCTTTCAGGCATAAGGGACAACGCACAGTTCCAGTACCTGCTTCGCACAGGCTTCGAGCAGATCGCACGCAGCCTTGCAGAGGGGTAGTTGACATCTTACATCTTCCAAATGTATATACATTTTTTGTACGATATAATCGCGCAGGATATGAATAGATCGCTCACAGCCTGAAGGTAACATGGTGAACACATTGTACATTTTGTGTGGTGTACATAGCTTTTTGTAAAAATATGCAAGATATAATCCAAATATCATGAACATTTATTTTCTAATACTGTAAACGTTATTTTTGCGGGATTAATATTTCGCGGTGAGTGACACAAAAACACATTCACAGCTTTTTAATTTCACGGTCGAGCAAGTGTTCACACGCATTGCAAATCGGGCATTTATATTCGCGGACGCCGACTTCAGCGCGAAAAGAGCGAAATGTTATGCACCGCGAACATTACCAGGTTTACAGTAGCTGCTGTTCAACCCATATACAGGTTCTCTATCAGGCTCCAAAAATTATCATAGCATGTTGAACATGTATGCAACTGAACACCATAGTGTGTGCCTTATGTCTGTCAGAATACATTGCACCCAAGGGAGTAGAAAATGCATGCACTGTGCAGTTCGATTGTGTGTGTGTCCAACGACCGGAGTAATCATATAATTAATTATAAATAAATTAGGTGCTAATTATAATGAGTATATTATTATTTTTGTAAGGCAGTAAATGGATGGGGTTTACACCCTTCTTAAATGAAAAGATGAATGATCTAACTTGAAAACATCTGTTACAATGAATATTTCTTATTAACATATTCACTCTGAAACAGTTCTACACAATATTGTCCAATTCGTACCCGTTTCTGTTTGTAATGTAAACAAAGAATGCAAGGCATTATAACATATATATATTATATATATATTATAACATTATAATATATTAGAATAGCTACAATTTAGTTAAGTTTCCATCATGAATCTTGGCTTACTCTCCACTAAAGACTTTCAAATAGTTTACAGTTCTAGGTCAGTTTTGTGGATATTAGTAGATTCCTTTATGCTATTCATGTAAACTTGTCTCAAGAACTAGTGGATTTTTACGATTTAATAGGACATTCAGAAGACGAAAGGAAAAAGAAAACCTGGGAACACATTGATTGATTGTTTTTTCGAGTAAGAATTAGCATACGAGGTATTATCAGTAACAATTTTGAACATTTACGTTCAGAATAATATTGCAATTTCTGTGTCTCTGTACATTTCGGACAATTTCTTTCAAATTTGCTGCTCTCATTGTAACTGTATAAATAGTGCAAACAATTTGTAACATGATTTGAACAACATGAATATCAGGCAAGTGGTCATAATTTATTTCTTGACTTATAGTGCTTAAAGGGATAGTATAGTTTTGGTCAAACTGAATTTTAGTTACCAAAACCTGCACCATAACATTACAAACTATTATATTAACTCCACCATGCTCGAAAGATATGGGCAATTCCACGAAAAAGTGGACATGAACTCAAAAAAACAATTGGCTCTATTTCAAATCCTATTGATTTTTTCTGGATTATTTTTCCATACAACATGATCCTATGATTATATCTTTCAGTTCACATGATTTTTTTTATTCTCGGGTGTCTCCATATAGGAGAAATGGAAACCATACATGAAACTCCACACATGGGACTACCCTGGGCAAATTTCAGGAAAATACATATATTTTCCAAATGTTCTGGTATTTTTATTATTTAAGGCACCAAATTTGATGACTGATAATCAAATGTTGCGTTGGGATCGGATATGTTAACTAAGCTTGGTGATAGGAGAGGTACATTAAATGAAACAGCAAATGAGTCAAGTATTCCGGAGAAATATCAAAGTCTTTATTCAATCTCCAAACTTGGAGTCAAACAATTAGTCTCACATGTATACACAGTATACTTCGGGAGCCAGAAAACACGTGCTAGCCCAGTAAGGGTCTGAGCCAGCAATCCTCCTGTTACCAGGGGGTACACATCAATATATACTTCTTATTCTAGACCAGTGCACGTGGTCATCCATTCTATCCCATGTGGGGTGGTTTCATTCAGGGGCTTATAAAAGGGATGTTGTTCAGGGAAGGGGAGGGGTAATTTACTACCGGACACCTGCCATGTGTTCCTGGGGCGGAACATCAAAGGTCTTTGTCCAGGGAAAGGGATTATCAACATTATTGGGGAGCAGACGGAAGTCTGGTCTGGGGGATCATGTTTGACCATAAAACATTGGGGGGTGTACTAGCTAGGATTACATTACATTTCCGAGGGTCAATGGTCTGAAGATATAAGAGGGGCATGATAGGGTAATATTACTTTTACTAAGAAGGGGGGGGGGGGGGGGGGTATTTGGAATACTAATACATTACATCCCCTTTGTTTGGAAAAAGAGGCCCCTCTCCGTCTTTTCAAAAAAATTTAAGGGAGAACTAGACTGCACTGTCTAGTAAACGTGAACTGTTTGATAAATGGTATTAAACAAAATATAAACAAATTATGAATGAACGATTGAATGAATGAAGGGTGATAAGTGAAACGTTATTCCACTGTTCCATTTCCTCTTTCGTAAATCCCTCTTTCGTAAATCACTCTTTCTCTCTCTCTCAATTAAATTATCAAAGTGAGATTATCATATCAAAAAAAACTTAATCATCGATATACTCCATTTTACTAATATAATGCTGAATATTGTATACGTATACATGTACTAAATCTAAAAATAGTGCAGACTTATGCACAAAAAACAAACTAGTGTAGACTTATACACTTAATAATTATGAACATTCATGCAGACTTATGCACTGTTCAGGTTAACAATTTATAACTTCATAAGTAACGTGCAGACTTTTGCACTAATAACACGAAAAGAAATATAAATGTTCATCAACCACATAAGAAGTTTAAGAAGTGGCAACACATACAACTAAAAAGAACATACTAATCGACAATTCAATACTTTTCATCATTCCGTGTTCCTTTAACAAGGACAAACAAGTAATCCTAATACTTGTTATGTTATAAAAAATTCCATACAATCGTAACTATAACCAAGTTACGTGTAAATGCTAATAATCCAAAGCATCATATCAACGCAATAGCCAAGTATAAAGCAAAACAAATTAACAGGAGCGCTCAAGGTGTTGACAGCAGTCTATGTTAAAGGCTCCGATCGGTGTACTTCAAATGAAGTATCAACATAGAAGTAACTAACTATCAAACCTATCCTGTTTCGTATGTTGCATTTATGCAGTCATGTTAAATCAATGAACATAATGAACAAGTGCATTCAAACTTATCACATAATCGTAACGCAGGATAATTCAACCTGTCTAAGTCATCAAAGTGATGTAATACGATACAATGTCGTCCATTAACAAATATTGTATTGGCTTATCAAACAAAAAAAACAAATCTTAGCACAACATAATTCAAGTTTGTGCACTAACTTTCTTATCAAAATCGTACGGCATGTAATAAACTTCTAAATCAATCCATACGAGAAACAGATACGAATGATTGTATAAAAACAAAATAACCATAATAGCTTTAACATCCTTAAATGAGGGTTTACCTAATTTCCATAAGTATATCAATTATATAATCGTCTTTTAGCCTTTGTATGCGACTTGGCTAGGGTCACATTAATTGTGAGTATACTGTACATAAATGTAACTTTGCAAGGGTTACAAAAATTGTAAATACAGTATATAAATGAAAGCAACGGGAGCGCTAAATGAGGGTAATACCTAATTTCCATAATACCTGTATATCAATTGTATATCAATTGTATGCAACTTCTTAGGGTTACATGAATTGTGAATACAGTCAATAAATGCAATTTGGCTAGGATTACATAAATTGTGAATACAGAATATATTTACATGCTCATCAAGAAATGAGTCGATGAAGCAAGCGCATGGAAATGCAGTACGATCAAACACATTTCCCATTAAATTCAATCACACAAAAATAGGGCTAAAAGGGATCAAACTCAAACAGATACTTTCAAATCTGCTAGTCAAAAGCAATGTAATGATTATTAAGTCTCACAAACACGGATGTAATACCTGTAATGCTCATAATGAATGCAGGTTCCCCTTATTCTAACAACAAACGGCACAAAACATGTATAATAATTAATATGCACATAGCTTGTTCAGTACCAAAATCACAACTGAGACATTCTTCATTTAATTTATGAAGTTTACTGATCTATGTCAGTTTTGAAATTTGTCAAACTGCGTCTGTTTACTGCATCTATAACCGATCGCGCATATAAATATTAAATGTTTAAACTGTCCATTACATTTTTAAATCAAAACTATAAATTCCAAAATATGATCTATGTTCTTAAAAAAAGAAAAACACTTAGCATAAAATTTAACCCTTATGCACATGTGGCTTGTTCAGTATACCAATACTCCATTTAAGAAGTGAACTGACTTTTCTGTCAGTTTTAATATCGTCATACTGCGACTGATAACTGTATCTATAACCATGGGCGCATATTGAGATATTAAATTCACTAAACTTTCCACTCAATTAAAACAAACTTGAGCTACAAACTATTAATATGAACATGAAAGAAAAAAAAAACAGAACCAAAATAAACACAATCACTTAAATGTACTGTCCATCTTTTAACTGCTGAAATATTGCAGGTTTACAAAAGCCTCAAACAGTGAGTATAAGCCAATTATTAGTCATAGACTAGCTTGTGACATTACCATTAAATCACAAATTATATTGCTCACCTTTCCACTGTAGATTATCAGTATTACGAAAGCCCTGGGCAATTGATCTAGTCTTAGACAAGCTTATGGGGTGGTGATATGTGTTCTATCAAAATTCCAATTCCTTTATCATATGTCCATTCTCCTTTTTAATCCAAACTATAAATGTTTAATAACCCAAAATAATCCTAATTACATGTATATCAAAATTATTAAGTAAACAACATATAAAATATTAATAATATTACCGTAAGCCATTTTGTGCACCCTTTCACTCTCACTCTCATAATTGGAACAAAGAAAATGTTTCACTTACCAATTGATGTACGTGAAGTGGAACCTATCTATATTTTCAATAAAACAATAAGAGTCAATGTCAATAAGTTCATGTCCTTGTCTGCAAACGGCTACGCTGCGGTGCTGTCCGCGTCCCTGAAGTCAAAACAATGACTCCCTGTCTTTGGCGGTGTCATCGTCGATATCGTCCTGGTCAGTGTCCCAGAAGTATGCGGTGTCATATCAGCGTCGATGGTCGATGTCGTCGAAGTCGTCTCCTCCAGTTCCAGTTGCTGCGCTGTCATCATCGATTTCATGGTCGTCGTCATTGTCTCCTTCATCGTCATCATCGTCGTCGTCATCGTCGTCGTCTTCTCCAGCCTCAGATGTGATGCAGGCTGTGATCGGCATGGTTGGTGCAATCGATGTTGACGTGTCAATTGCCCAGTCCGATGAATGTGAAATACATCATGCTGCTTTGTTTAAAACTTCGCCACTTCACTTGCACTTTAAACTGTTCATGAAAATTAAAGTTGATACTGGTTCTGGTTGTCGGTCAGAAGCATTTCTCGATCTAGCCGTGAAAGTTGTAGTGAATTGCGATTATATAAACAGTGCTGCACACAAATCCCAGTAGAGAGAAAACGTACTGCGAACTTCTCAAGCTGTCAAAGTCTAAACTGTAGTCGTTGCCATAAATGAAGTCCAAAATTAATGTCATTGATGATCATCCGTGAAGAAAAGTATATTTACAGTAAAAGTCTTTCTTCAAAAAGAAAAACGGGTATCTCCACCATGTTATGTAGGGATCGGATATGATGGTATTGGCAGTAGGAGAGGTACATATACTTAAATGAAGCAGCAAAGAGTCATGTCATTCCGGAGTAATATGTATCATTTATTAAACTCCTAACTTAGGAGTAAAACAAGTCTCACATACATGTAGTATACAGTATAGATTTATAACACCAAATCAAGACGCGATCTAAAAAGAGGGTCTTGATCGGATGGTGATCAAAACTCCACTCTTCCTCTTAATCCAGGGGCACACACTAATATAGCTTCTTGACCAGTGCACGTGGTCATCTATCCCATGTGGGTGGTTTCATTCAGGGGCTTATAAAAGGGATGTTGTTCAGGGAAGGGGAGGGGTAATTTACTACCGGACACCTGCCATGTGTTCCTGGGGCGGAACATCAAAGGTCTTTGTCCAGGGAAAGGGATTATCAACATTATTGGGGAGCAGACGGAAGTCTGGTCTGGGGGATCATGTTTGACCATAAAACATTGGGGGGTGTACTAGCTAGGATTACATTACATTTCCGAGGGTCAATGGTCTGAAGATATAAGAGGGGCATGATAGGGTAATATTACTTTTACTAAGAAGGGGGGGGGGTATTTGGAATACTAATACATTACACAAAGTATCTTTACAGATTAAAATTTCAGTCTTTTGAGTGCTCTAAAGTATATTTTTTAATTAATCAAATCCTCCGGACAAACTGTAATGTCTGTGACGCTGAAAAATGTAATGTCCGTGACGCAACGTTTTGTTGTCTAGATCACATATACCTGGCCCGTTTCGCAAAATCCAACTTGAATTCAATTCATCATTGCCTTGTCTATAATTGAATACCTAAATCACCTTTGTGAGGTCTCAGAACTCACAGATTTTTGCAAAGATGTATATGGATGCAAAAAGTCATGTCCAAAAAATGTAATGTCCGTGACGGCGCACATTTTGCAGAATTACTCAGTAACGAATTGGATAAATGTCTTGAAACTTTTTTTGCATACTTAACCAGGCTATTGCTTTGTAATCAAAATAAAAGTTAGACATTAGGTAGAGGTATGAATTAGTAGTGGCATTGGAAAGTCATGAAAATACTGTCTGTTTGTAATGTCCGTGACGCTGGAGTTGCCCATATACAAAATTACAAACGACTAAGTAAAAAGCCTGTTATTAAAAAAAGAGCCATTGAAACACAAGATGGCGCTCTCTAAAAACGCATTGGTTTCAACCATTTTTTACACAAAATTGTGCATGTGATGTTTTGTTAAAATATATTTATTGATATTTCAGCGGTTTCTGATCCGATTTCGATCAAGTAAAGTTTACTCCGTCATTAAGATTGTATGCTCTTTCAAATTTAACAGTTTTTCATTACCTCACAAAAAAATTATTTCTTGAAGCGCCCTCTATACCAAAACTCAACTATCTCTTTAAACTTTCCAAGATTATTCCTCTTATTCAGCCAACCCCCATTCACTTTTGTTGCTGCCACTGAACACACACACAATGGAATGTAAATGATGCAAAAATACGGCTGAAAACTGCTTATCTACTATAATAATGCCTGTGTAATCAAATGAGAGTCAAGCGGGCCTAAATTTTGGATCCTAGCAGAATCTTCTTCAGAGGCTAACTGACGAGGAAACAATGTAATGTACAAAGAGCTTTATTTAATGTTTTCAAAATGTCAATGCTTGTACAGTTTGGGCAGTGTTTGCCTTTATCCTCCCTTGTAAAGCCATTTAAATGTTGCTGTTTTTTTCTTCAGGTAACTCTTCATCAATGAAAAATGGTCAGCCTGAACGCCCTAAAGCAGGGTTCAAAGCACTTGTTCTTGGCTACGCAAGAGAAGATAAACACACCCAGTGTCCATCCAAAGAAATTTGGACTTGAAATAACTACAAATATGAAATGTAATAAAAAGAACTGATGAAATAAAAAAATGTTGTGATTATGATGGTCCATTGCATTTTATTCAGCATAGCCCATTTCCATAATACTATATTAGACAATAATACATAAAACATAAACATACAAAGTAAAACATAGTGAAAGTGTTAAGAATTGTGGATTTATAAGCTATTAAAATCGGGTTTCATTTTATTTGACTCACACTGTATATTCAGCTAGCATTGATTCTCATTATGTAATTAGTGGCTGACATGAATGTTGGCATGATTACAGAGTTCAAATGTTAAGCTTTTAGAAAATCCATTACATTACATTCATTACATTAACTTTATCAACATTTGTGCATGTTTAACATTTTGTGCATGTTTAATTATATATATTACAAAATTATGCTGATTGTAATATTATAGATATATCCCAAGTAATTATACACATAGTGTAGTTGTTTACACGACTACAGCCAGTATTAAAAGGCAATACTCCTTCACTTCATACAATGACCTTAATAATGAACAAACTTTGGAGCTAGTGCATAAGTGTACTCATGGCCAGAAATTGAGCGCAAATATAGCCACCAAATCAACATACAATGTATAGCCACCAAATCCAGGGTTATGCCTTGGGTTGCAGTTAAGTTTTATGGCCATGGGTACACTTATGCACTAGCGCCTAAACTTTATTTAATACAAAAAAGAGAACAAAATGAAACGAAAAAAATCGAATTTTTCAAATGCCCAACAATAATAGTTTTTGCTAAGAATGCATCAACCAAATTTTAATATAATCACACTGAAAAAACAAATATGAATACAGATAAAAATAAAATTTAATTTCATACATTACGGTATCAACTTTCCTCGCATTATTAGGATTTTGAAATTCACGAAACATCTTGGTAAAATTGCTTACTGCTATCCAATACACCCCGTGATGATGATACATGTAATAATTATAATAAGCTCCAATACATCTACAGTATAACATGAATTGTAGAAAATATATATATGTTCAACTCCAAACAAACTTTATTTTAATAATTATATTCATGAATACGCTCCAATAAAAGGGATATACTGTATGTGACAAACCGTCAACAAAAACATTAAATCCTTCATTACTTTATTCTATTACTGAATTGAAATTACAGTCAAACCTGAGTATAGTGACCACCTATTAAAGGAAAACAAGAAAGGTTGCCACTTGAGACGGGTGATCTCTTTAAAAACAGGTTCCACAGCATTGCTTTTCCCTGCAAGAGATTACTTTTAGTGGCCACTATAGGCAGGTTGGCTGCTATAGACAGGTTACCGCTAAGACAAGTTTGATTGTACATTGTAACATTCGTTGCTGTGTTATTCATGCTGTAAGTCATATGTTGAAAGCCCCAATATATTTTAGTGAAATTCCATACACTGGACTACTTTCAATAAAGATGAGACGATTACGGGGAATAATACACGCGAGTCAACTTCAATACATATTGACATGATCAGCAAAGGGATATCATAGCATTTACACCAACAAAGGCAACGATCCTTCAGTCCAGGAATTCAAACTTTTTTATGAAGAACACATTTAGATTTTAAATTATTAAGTGCCAATATTAAACAAAGTTCTCGCTATTTTCCACCAAGGTTGCTCGATATTCCACGTTGCTGCCATCACTGCTTTTTATGTCTGTCGTCAGTGGCGTAGTGTGGTTGGGACTGATTGGGGGGGGGGGCACGCAAAATAATTGGGGGACACACCTTATGTATTTCTTTGTTTTTTCAAAAAAAGTCCTCTTCTATAGGAACGACATCGGCATTGTACTCCATCGGAAACATAGAGGCGCTAGATACGCCTTCATCTTCTAACTGAACCGCCACCTGTTCACCGTTGCTGCCTAAATCGTTTACGAAACCTGAAGCAGTGACATCAGACTTGTCCCCAATCGTCGCAGCCGTGTGATCATCGGCGTTGCCGGCATGAACGAGTGCCGTTTCTTGAGTAAACGCGTCTTCAGCTTCCCAGCTCTTCTCGCCCATCACTGCAGACATGACATCCAAGTCAATTTCTTCACGCACGCTGCCGTTTGTTTCGACGGAAACGTGTGATGAGTTCCCGTCGCCAACCGATCTGGCTTTTGTGGGGGGTTCTATCATGTTGAGTCCAGCGATGCTTTCTTCATCGATTACCCCGCTTTCCATCACAGAGTTGTTCTCTTTGGCGCCCAATTCGCTGTCTACTTGTTCATCTCCCACAAAACCAGAGTTGACTTTCCCAACGGCAGGCTCCTGAGGGGGTGTCTGTCTTGCGACTAGAATGTCTTCATCGTCGTCGTCGTCGTCATCGCTTTCCTCCATTGAAAAGGTGGTCGGCTTCACCAATTCTGTTGTTGCACTTCTGTTAAGAAAATAACAAATGAACAAATTGTCATGGTATTTATTGAATTTAGATTTAGAAGCTAGAGAGTAGAACTTTGCTGATATTCATCAGTAAGAATCCTCTTCCCTCTAGCTTTCAATGGATTCAATTTATAAAGGAAGTTCAAGTGATCCATTATCGGTCAAATTCAACCAAAATCACTTGGGGCTTCCATGTATCTCTTATACCAGGCACGCCGGAAGCAGTTTTGGATTGGGGGGGGGGGGGGGCAAAGACCTAAGGGGGCTCACGATTTGTTTGTTGTTGAATGCAAACTGAGATAATCTGTGCACGCGCGAAGCGCACAGCGAAAACTTAAAATGGATGTATAAATTAGAAATTAGAATTAACAAGTCTTAGCTCATACATTTCATTTTTTCTTTCCCACTCTTCATTTTGCCCCCCTACTTTTTGGATTGGGGGGGGGGGGGCAGCCACCCCCCCCCCCCCCCAACTTATGGCGCCTATGTCTTATACATTGTTGTTTGGCATATGGTAACAAAAGAATTAAATGGGTCTTTATTTCCAATGTCACCCAAATTATAGAGATATTTATGATTAAATAAAAGAGCACGCCGGAACACTTTTCTGTACTTTTGTACTTTTTTTGTATTCCTGTCAATTAAATTCTTACCCGGTGGATTCGCTAGACGACTGTGCGCACTTCCGAACAGCAAGGGGGAAGCAAAGCAAGATGAGGAGCACCAATACCACACCCCAGACAGTGCTGATTATTATCGCCACAGTGCGAGGCTCTAAGACACAGAACCATGAGCAAAATAGTGAGAATAATACCATGTCGTATTAAAAATAATGATAATAATAATAATAATAAAAAAACAAAACAATAATACAAATAGTAATAATAACAATAATAATAATTATGATAGTAATAATAATAATAATAGTTATAACAATAACAATAATAATAATGATAATAATAACAAGAATATTTATAACAATAATAATAACAATAAGGGGGAAGCACAGCAATATGAGAAACACCAATACCACACCCCAGACAGTGCCGATTATTATCGCCACAGTGCGAGGCTCTGTGACAAAACAACCATGAGCAAAATAGAAAAATAACATTTAATAATAATAGTAATTATTATAACATTTATTTATTTACCCACCGGGGATAGCTAATTCAGGCTCTGAGAAAAAATGGCCACTGTAGACAGGTGGCCACTAAAGAGAGTTCTTACAAATATTGTTCTCTCTGGAGGGAATGCATGTTGACTGGTCACTATAGGCAGGTTGGCTGCTATAGAGAGGTGGCCCCATGCACTAACACATGTTTGACGATATATATGGTGGGGGTACCAAACTTCGTGCAGTTAAATTCGTGCAGTTAACTTGCCAGCGTGCGTGCATGAAAATGCCTCAAAAATGACAGTGAAAACAGTAGTTACAATGGGCTTTTAAATTCGCGTACAAATGAATGGGAAAACTGCTGCGGGAAGTTTGGGTTTCAAAAACAGGCCGAAATAAGTAATTTGAATTGAGTGATCTTAAAACCAAAACATGTTTATTATACTACCGAATATTCTGAATAAACTGGTATTAGAATCATTATACAAATCAGTATATTTTTTTTCGAAATGATGTGTTAAAAGTTAACTGCGCGAAGTTTGGTACCCCCATCATATATATACATACATGTATCTTCTTCGTATAATGAGTTACTATCTTCCCAAGATTTTTCAATCCTAATTTACAAGATAAATTAATCATGGCAAGTATTTTTGAGTCAATTTTTGTTCAATCATTATGGGAACTCTTATACACAAATACCAGAGATACAGACACACAGGCACAATGGCATACATACATATACACACACATAAACATACTTTTAAAGGTACACATACACACACTCATGCACATGCATATTTCTAATGACACCTGTTTACAAACAAGAGAGTGAAAACTCACCATTGACTCTGTCTTGCATGCCACACCGTGTCCCATAGTAGAGGTAGGAAGAACAACTGAGTTATAAAAAGAGTACATTATTGATATCTTACAGGCTAGACATGAAAATGTGGCTAGGCCTATGTATCAAACACAAAATATTTAAAGGGCAATGAAAATATGGCTTTCGGTTATTATTATCGTTTAGAGGGTGAACAGACATTTGATTTGATACATAACTTGGCAATTTTGGCCTCCTGGATCCCATGAAATCCTTACGTGAACATACCTACATTTTACTAATTTTTACGGCGGTAAAAGATGATGGGAGCGGCCATGTTCTTGTAATTACCCAAAATGCTTTGCAAACTCTGACGTATGTGCTTAGGGCCGAACAAAAAGCTTTTCACTGATTTCAAAGCATCTACAAGTATTCAGACAATGGTTTGAATTGGTGCTATTGAAATGCATATCATTGACCGTAGTCCGCACAAACCTAATAATGGCGGCCTCCAGTGTTCGCGTGAATAGTGGTATACCCGATAGAGTTTCCACATATTTCTTCCAAAGCACAAATCTGAGTCGGAGTAATGTTACATATAATAAACAGGCATATTACGATGTATAAAGTAGGATAAACTCTATTCTTGAGTTGCATTGCCCTTTAAGTTGGTACCTATGGCTAAACCAGCTAACCCTAGTTGGGGAGTAGGAAAACCGTTTGTAGCACACATAACTGTATTATTTGAAATGAACTTTAATAGCATGGAACTAAAGTTAGCAAGGTTTTATGAATATGGGCCCTAGCTGATATCTACTTAATAACTTACAGACATGAAATGAGATCGACTGAGCTCTGTTTCAAACAGGATCCTCCATTGAGGCAATAGGTATGTTTGTCCTTACAATATTTCACATCTTTGCTATCTCTGGATAATGCATATATTATTACCATTAATTGTAATGCTATCATGAAATAGACAAATTTGTCTGCTGTCCAGGGGGGTGTTTCACAAAGATCCTAAGTGGAACTTAACTCTAAGTTGGACTTAGAAACTATGGAAGGTTGAAATTTCTTTTAAAAGGCATAAAATGTTGATTCAAATCATTGATATTTTCTATTTCCAAGGGGATTTCATGTTTTTGATGTAACATTTATGAACAGTCTAAAATAATGTACTTGCATTTTTGCTTTTTAATGAATTCAATTCCAAGGCTATAAATGGCTTACCATACTTTTTAAGTCCAACTTAGAGTTAAGTTCAACTTTAAAAGGATCTTTGTGAAACACCCCCTGAGCTGAAGGCCTGATATCTACTTACAGACAAGAAACGAGATCGACTGAGCCTTGTTTCAAGCAGGAGCCTCCATTGAGGCAGTAGGTAGGGTTATTCTCGCAATACGATACACATTTATCGTCCTGGACGGTGCAGTTCATTCCGTTCGGACATGGCAGCGTGTAGCATGCATCAATCACAATTATTGCTCCATCTGGGATTATAGAAGTAAGATTTGGAGAGAAAAAATATGAGCAATTTATTAATTAATTGCTGCACTCTTATTTAATCCGTTGCCCAAAGTATAAGAATCTACCTGGAAAATAAAATAAATGAACAAAATTAAGAGATATTAACTTACCATGTTGACCTTCTTCCTGGACCAGGATCTGATCGACATCGGCGCCAACGACCCCATCAGCGGTCAACCCTCGCAACAGACTATCAAACTCGCTCCTCTTCGTCTCGTGATGGATCCGTTCAGAGAATCCTACGCTGGCTATAACCTTCACTCCGCCGCCATCCAACATCCTGGACATACAAAACAGGGTCAATAACAGATTTATAAGTCACTGGTTTGTCATTTGATTATACCCTTCAGACTTCTGTTACTAGTTGGCTATAATTATTGTTGTGAAAAAAGGATTAAACTCGCTGGTGTTCGACTCCTGATAGATCCATGGTTATAAACTTCTCTCCACCACAAGCTAACATCCTGGTCATACAAAACAGGGTTATTATTACAGTTGTATAAGTCACTGGTTTTTCATATGAGTATACCCTTCAGACTTATGTTGTAGTTGGCTAATTGTTGTGACAAAAAAAATTTGCTGGTTTTTTAATCGTGATAGATCCGTTCATAGAATCCTACGCTGGCTATAATCTTATAGTATGGTTCTATTGTACTATGCTTTATATATATATATATATATATGTTATAGTAATTTTCTTAGGAGAATCATACACATTTGTTCAATTCCATTCGATAATTTTAAAATACTTCTTTTAAACACTTGTTTTAATTTGAAAAACTTAATTTGAAAAAAAAAGTCAACTCACGTGATATTAAACACTTTGGCATCCAAGAAAGTTTTATCCTGCCGAAAAGCGTCATCAATCTAGAGATAAAGATGAAAATGTATTAATTTTCTTTGACAAAAATGAAATGTTTTTTGATATAGAGCAGTAACGAATTTGTCCTATATTTATATGGAAAATAAAGAAAATATATTATTTTGTTTTATGATTTTGGTGACAACTATAAACATATCGTCGCTGGGCAATAAAAAGGGCAAAATGGCCGATATTATCGTCAAATATCGATTTTGTTTTTATTTTATTTTCAGATAGAGTTCTTTAAAACCTATCCAATGATATGTTTAGAATTCCCATATGTGCCCCACTTTTTGAGAAAATTAAAAATAACAAAAGGACAAAATGACAAAATTGCACGTATTTGGGCAACAAAAAGGACAAAATCGTTTTCACGAACTGCCGAGAGGTGTTTTTTGGCTAAAAATCAATGTATAACGAATGAAATGTGTTATTTTCCTACCTTCCGTAAGAATTTAGCATTGATCACAATATCTGCACATGCGTACGGCCACAAGTTTAACCAATTTTAATTCAAGTGACTACGAAATAACCCTTGCATGTTTGGCATACACGACTAAACTCGCATATGATATGGGCAATAAAAAGGACAAAAATGGATTTGCCCTTTTAGCTGCCCATTATTGCGCCAAGTCGCGCGCATTGCCTGTGCATTATCAATGCGCGTAAAAAAGGCAATTCGCGTTTTGTCCTTTTTCATGCCCAATATCGACGCGATATCGTGCATGTAAAAAGGGCAAATTCAGAAATGCGTAAATAACTCCGTTAAAAAGAACTGAGCGTAGGCCAAATTAAACGACTTGATCGCTTTATAGCCTACATTACTGTTTCACTAAACAAGATTACCGTAAATACCGGCGTAATCGCCGCATACTTTTTCCTCGAAAAAACCCTGCAAAGTCGGGGTGCGGCGTGTACGCGGAGACAGTCAAAATGTCACTCTTGACCGGCCTCAAAACAACACATTTCAGCAGGTGTGGGACTATTGGTTGTATTGCACTGTATTGTATTGCGTGATAACACATTATATAGCCAAATTGTCTACGTTTACCCTGGCCTAGAATGGTTTCTCACCCTTTTTTGCTGATATTTGCGAAATCTGATACGTTTTTAACTTCAAAGTTACGAAACAAATGCACACTGCCAGCGCCGCGCTCGCCTAGCTGTCATCGATCTAGCTACGTGCGTTATGAATGCATTGCAGTACCTGGTTCTCTGTAGTACAGTGCAGTACAGTAGGGTTAGGTTTGGACATTTTGATCGAGATGGTAAGCTACGGTAGCATACAGTCGCCAGTTTTCCTAGCGCACTTTTCTCCAACATATTTTTTTTCAATTTCAATGCCCAAAGTCGGGGTGCGGCGTTTACGCGGGTGCGGCGATTACGCCGGTATTTACGGTACTGGATTTGGCATTTGAAAAATATAATTGCCAAAAATGTCAAAATGTTGTTTCTTCCAAAAAAGTAAGTATTGTTTTTTGCTATCGATACCGTCAATTTGTCCTTTTAATTGCCCAGCGACGATATGATTGTATGTAGACTTTCTATAAATTGGGATAAATTTGATTTTTAAAAATATTAAGTTTTCAAAAGAACAAATTTTTAAAAAAATTGTGTATGAAAATAATTCAATAACTTACTGATAACAATCTTAGCAAAAAATGTTCAATGACAAATAATCTCACCTGATTTTCGATGCTTTCTGCCAAATCCATGTAATGCTGAGAACGAGGATCAGCCAAACTGTCTGAGTAGGCCAGGCTGGACATGATAACCTGAAGCGTGAATCGGTAATCCTCTGAAACAAATCAATGTCAAAACAATTTGAATTTATAAGTGAATTCAATTTGCATTCAATATATCATGTGTTTAATTGAATTTCATTTTAGTTTCATCACTTGTGAATGTAATATTGTGTTCATCTGACAAAAATACACATCTTTTTGAACATTTTATTTAGGAATACCATATTTCCATATTGATTTTTGTCAGTACCAACAGTTATGTACACAGTTTATGAATATATATGATTCTAAGTTAAGTTAATATATTACAGAAAGTAAATTGTTGCTATCAATAGATGTGTCAATTTTCTGCAGAACAGATTGGCATTGTTTTATTTGATTTGTAAGAATTATTGTATTCATAGTCCATGGAAGTCTTCAAATAGAATGTACACAATCTGGGCCCATTATATCAGTATTGTTTAGTTTGCAGCTTTTGTTTTCTTGGTCTACATAATAAGTGAAAAGTGGTGTTTGTAATTAATAACTAGAATTAACTTTGTTCTTAACTATATTGGTAAAACTGATCCCAAAGATGACAAATGAGCACTCCGTTTCGGGGTTTATACTAAGAGCAGGGCCTCATACCTTCGATGTAGACTACAAAGACGACGAATGAGCACTCGGCTTGGTTGCCCGAGGGATCTACAGCCATGTAAGTAATAAGAGATCCTCCTAGCTCAAACAGTGTCCCAGGCTCCTGCGATGCGGTCAGCGTAACGCGGCCGGAGTTGTCCAAAGCCACGGGGGCGTTCCAGGACACTTCAGCTGCAGTGTCATCTTCAGAGTGGAGGAAGGCGGTTACCATTGACGGGCAGCCCTCAATGGTAGGCTTTTGGTCATCTAATCATGCATCGGAAAGTGAAACAAAAGTGGATTGTCCATTACCATCTATAACATTGGGCATATACATTAGATTTACACATTAAAGGGATAGTTGAGTTCTGGTAAGGAGAGTACAGTTTTTGTGAAACTGAATTTTAGTAACCAAAACCTGCACCATTACATTACAAACTAATAGTCATAACTAGAAAGGAACACAAAATTACAAATGACGTAATAAAGATCATGTTATCATTCAAAAAGAGCCGTTAAAACGTAAGAGGGCGCTCTCTAAACACTCATCGGTTTCAACCATTTTGAATAAAATATTGTGCATGTGATGTTTTGTTGAAATAGTGATTAGATAGAGAAATAACCAACAACTATTTAAATACCTATTTTGTAACTTTTTGAAAAGAGGAAGCATTTTTTTGAATTTTTAACGGCTGGTTCAAAATTCTCTAATAAACCTGGGGCCCCAGCTTTATTACAAATTGTTATATTTATGGATATTTCAGCCGTCTCTGAACCGATTTTGATCAAACAAAGATGATTTTATTTTTTTAATACTATGCTCTTTCAAATTTTACACTCAGTTTTTCATTACCTCACAACAACAAAAAAGTAGTCTAGCGCCCTCTCTACCAAAACTCAACTATCCCTTTAACTTCAGACCCATAATTCTCCTCAACACATAGCCTACCACTGGCCAGATGAAGGTCAGAACATCCTGACCAACAACCAACAGCCATTTTAACATCCACCACTCACCCTTAAAATATATTTAATGAAAAAATTCAGGGCCTGATGGTGCCATCCAAAGATATAAAAAGCAGCCTTAAGATAACAAAGTTCTTCAAACCATCCCCCTTTAGTCATACCTATGATGCTGACGAAGAAAGAGCATGTTGCCTCATTGAAGAATCCATCGACGGCCTTGTAGACCACCCTGGTGATGCCGATGGGGAAGTTCTGGCCGGGCTGGTGGGTGGAGGTAAGGGTGACCGGCCAATCAACGCTGTTGTCCATAGCCATCGGTGTTAGCCAAGTGATGTCCGCAAAACTCTCACCATCGAGCGCCTTGCGTGTTATGCTCAGAGGGCAGTTCTGGAGAGTAGGTGGTGTATTATCTGTATACACAGAAATTGAATAGCGCAGTTTGATATTACTTCATCACTTGTCTTTGTTGCTGACACAAGTGAGTGCCACAAAACTCTCACTGTAGATTTGTCGTGTCATGCTCTTGAGGGCAGACAATGAGAGTAGATAGTGAATTATCTGTTCGAAATGGGAAGAAATCAGTTTGGAGCCTGAGAGAGGATAGTTGGCACCAGGGTATATGTACTGAAATAAATATGTATACAAGAAACATAGTCGACATGACTATTGTTAATATTTCATCATTAGTATTGTTGTTGTAAACCTAGAATGGTGGTAGTGATGGTAGAAGTAGTAATGGTAGTAATGTAGTGGTAGATTGTAGAAGTATAGTAGTAGTAGTAGTAGTAGTAGTAGTAGTAGTAGTAGTAGTAGTAGTAGTAGTAGTAGTAGTAGTAGTAGTAGTAGTAGTAGTAGTAGTAGTAGTAGTAGTAGTAGTAGTAGTAGTAGTAGTAGTAGTAGTAGTAGTAGTAGTAGTAGTAGTAGTAGTAGTAGTAGTAGTAGTAGTAGTAGTAGTAGTAGTAGTAGTAGTAGTAGTAGTAGTAGTAGTAGTAGTAGTAGTAGTAGTAGTAGTAGTAGTAGTAGTAGTAGTAGTAGTAGTAGTAGTAGTAGTAGTAGTAGTAGTAGTAGTAGTAGTAGTAGTAGTAGTAGTAGTAGTAGTAGTAGTAGTAGCAGCAGCAGCAGCAGCAGCAGCAGCAGCAGCAGCAGCAGCAGCAGCAGCAGCAGCAGCAGCAGCAGCAGCAGCAGCAGCAGCAGCAGCAGCAGCAGCAGCAGCAGCAGCAGAGCAGCAGCAGCAGCAGCAGCAGCAGCAGCAGCAGCAGCAGCAGCTAGCAGCAGTAGTAGTAGTAGCAGCAGCAGCAGCAGTAGTAGGATGGTAGTAATCATAATATAAGCAGCAGTAGCATTATTACCATTAATGTCACATCTTTGGTAGATGTTGAAGTAGTATAGAGTATTTTATCTCAGTAGTATTATGTGGAACCACGTGCGTTACTGGTGTTACTGGTTACTGCCCCGTTAGTGCTTAGTTGCTTAGTTGACTTACGGTTGTTATAGTGATCCATTTTCTTTTTATCGTTTCCCAAAAGTATTCAATCATAGACCAATTTCATTATTAGATTCTTGAGAATGATTAGTGAGATTTTCATAGAGCTTTCAAATTAAATCTTAAATATCTCCATAATTATGTTTGGGGGCTAGTACCCTCCCAAACCTGTTTCCCACTAATATTACCATCAATTTAAACCCCTTATGTCTTACTGATGTAGTTGCGCCACAAGGCTGACGCCGGGTCACTTACCTCCTAGAAGTTGAAAGTAGGTGACACCAGCTTGCGGCGTAAGGTCGCTGTCTCTCCGCGCTGCCTCGCTGCTAAGGCGACACTCCATCGATGTCACCTCGGCTGATTTACAGAGAAACGCCGTCTCGTCGACACAGGCGTGTAAGCAGTTCACCACGTCAGAAATGTTAAGGACTTTGTCGTCACGACCGGTGAAGACGTGGTCGTTGATTTGCGTGAAGTGGCTGAACACTGTGATCTAAACAACACAAATTAACTTGTTAATAATAATAGTCCCGCTATATCTAGGATAAGGTTTACACAAACGCCGTTTGGACGCAGACATATGGAAGCAGTCGGATTTGTTGGATATGTTCAGGACGTATACACATACACACACAACACACACACGCACACGCACACACACGCACACATACTTGTAAGCACCTGCAAACGAGGGGACTCTTTACTCTTTACCTGGAAAACGTGTGACTCGCGAAAAACAAAGGATAGGGGGGTTCCTCATGCAGCTAATGCACATCTAGGCCAGGGGGAGGGGGGTATCCAGGTAATATCACATGAGGGCGGTATAGTAGTTTTCTGCCGATCACGACACACGCACGATGTAAACCACACACTCCGATAACACACGAAAATTTTACATTTACATTCGAATCGGGGGGTGAGCTACAGAACGGGCAAGCAGTTCAATTAGTTACATTCTAAACGTGGACAAGCAGTACTTTCTAATTGTAATTCCAACCGGGGGACGTCCGCAGTTGTTGTGTGTCCGCGATTAGAAGGTGTTTTGTCACATGTATGTCCCCGATTTGGGGGTGTTTACAAACACACACACACACACATACACACCTACACAACAATCCGAGGACCACCTTTCACGTGCATATTCTATTAGTAGTCCCGGGTCCAATTATGAACCTGTGGTACACCTTCCTTCATCACCATCACTTATCGTCCATCACCATCATCATCCTCATTTATCATGACCATCCATCACCAATATCAGTGCCGTCCCATGATCACGCTCCATGCATGGCCATTTACCGCCACAGATGGCGTTATTCCACCAAGGGCACCGTAAAATTCCAAACTATGAATGCGTGTTTCTCAATAGCGTGCCATCAAAACACACAAAAAAGAAAACACACATTATTTCCGGCACTTTAGTATTAATAGCTTTATAATGAATAGCGCCATCTATAGATCACTTTGCACGCAAAATAAAAGCGTAAAAAATGTGGGGACCGGGATTTCGGTCCCGACTTTTTTAAAATGTCCCGAGTTTAATTGTGTGTTTTCATGCAGTAGTCCCGACTCTGTGGTGAAGGTCTGTACATGCACACACACACACACACACACACACCCATCCTCTCCCTTATGACAGGCATTTAGCGGCAATTCACTAACTGTGTTAAATATAATGTATAGCTATATTGCATTATTAACGTCGAAGGATGTAACTTTGCGTTTGACTATATAAGAGAACTGTGATTATTCTAGTTCATGATTTCAATGCGACGAGACACACCCATCCGCAGACTTATTAACAAATATGTGACCATAATTTAGTGTGATGAGTTACAAATTCTGATTTACAACTTCCAGAAATCCTTTTTTCTGCAGTATTTGACAGAATATACTAATTAGTATAACGTAGAAAAGAGACGGATGCTGGTTCCCCTTCAAAGTGATAGTAATGACTTTGTTTATCATTTTGCGAGGTAAACAAAAAATTAGTGTATTTTTTCTTTTTAAAATCATGTTGTTTCGTAAAAATACGTTTAGAAATGGCTATGATATTAATATAAACATTCAAATGAAAGTCGCAGACTTTAACTTTTATTCGCGATAATTATGAGCAATATTAGATTAAATATTCATAAAAACGTACTCATTCCATGAAAGATAAACCGAATTGTCTTTTTAAATTTATTATAATAATATTTCTACAGAATGTTTACTTTGGAGAGAAAATTAGTGTTACATTTTGGCAGAATGTAGCCACTAAAATTAAGTTTGACCAGAACTCGGCTATAGACCAGAACTTAAATTGAACTAAGATATTACAATACAACGAATGTCATTCCCCCTATACCCATCTCTATACATTATACAGTTGTTAACTGGTGGTGGAGGGAAAAGCACGGAATGTTCCACTACCAAGGGATTTTAAATGCTGTTGAGGGAAGAGTAAATAAGTCCCGAGACGTAGTCGAGGGACTTATTTTCTTCACGAAATAGCATTTAAAATCCCGAGGGGAACATTCCATGATTTTCCCGACAGCAAAGTTAACAACTGTTTTATCATCTGAATTGCCATGTAACAGTGCCATGTAATATCCAGAAATATTACATGGCAGCTCATGTACTGTATTTACTAAGTCAGGTGATAAAATATACTATACCTCGCACAGTGACGGTGAAGCTACAGGTCGCAGTCAGTCCCGACGTGTCGTTGGTGCGGTAGGGTGACCACCGTTCGCGCCCACGTCGAACTCCTCTCCTGGTTGACGGTTGCTCCACGTCGTCGATATGAAGGCGTTATCGCTGGTGAATAGTTGAGGCCAGCTGACTGTGGCCCCACCTTCGGGGTCGGGGGCAAGTGTGACGATGTCGGCGGGGCACCTGATGACGGGAGGCTCCACATCTTAATGAGACGAAAGTAATGATATAACGGTATTAATTATATTGATGATGATTATCATTGATAACAATAATGATAGTAGCATAGTAACAATAACAGTAGTAATGTCAAAGACAACAATGATGATACTAAATGCAATAATTGTAATAATAATATTAATAATAGTAATAATAATAATAATAATAATGATAATAATCGTAATAATAATAATAATAATAATACAAATAATAGTTACAAGAAGAAAAAAAAGCAGAATCATAACACTCTTTCGTACATAAGTGCTCTTTTCGTTCGTCACTTCCAACAGTTTTTTATATTTTTTTAAACCAAATTGTGTGACTTTTCGAGCATTTTGGTAAGAAATTTGTTGCTTCCTGTTTCCATGATAACCATGAAATGGAGAGCAATTTACTCATAATGACCCCACCCCCTTGGGCCTAGGGACGCCCCGAAAAGCTTGGGCTTTATACGGTTGACAAGAACCATGTGAAATATACTCAACAAAAAAAAGTAAGCCCCCCCCCCCCCCCCTAATCAAAATAGAGTAACTTTTTAACAAAAAGGTTTTGAGCAAAATAACTTGGCAGTATTGTTTCTACACTTATTGACTAACTTATGTGTGAAAATGAAATTGGTCCGTTGAGTCATGCATGAGTGAGCACACATTAATTTTCAACTGTTTTTTCGACCTGGGTAGTCAATAAGTGTAGGAACAATCCTGCCAAATTATTTTGCTCAAAACGCGAACTAGTGCATTCGCACTAGCCAGGTGCCAAACGCCTTGCCCATTGTATATGTTTGGCCTTCGGCCAATTATATAGACATGGCGTAAATAGTCAATTTTGACTGAGTCGCCATTTAAACAAAAAACTAACTAACTTGCTCAAAACCTTTTCGTTAAAAAGTTACGTTATTTTGATTAGGGGGGACTTACTTTTTTGCACATGATTGTAACGTTTACTAGCACTCCAAAAGAAACTTATCACTTCTTCAGAGCGACACACATTAAAATCCAAAGCATAAAAATCAATCATAATTGGGCGTAGATTAGCTATAATACCCCTTAGCAAGCTCATCTAAACAAAAATTGGTTTGCTTTAGTTAACAAAGAATAAAATAAGGTGAAATCGCAAGAGGTCATTTTTAAAAAATCACAGAAACTGCTCGCCTTCCGGGCACATAGCTCGATACGGACAATAGCCAGTCTAGTGGTTACATAACCCGCTTTGAAGTTGAATGAATAGCTATTGAAAGTTCTGAATAGACCGCCTTTCGTGGATGTTCGCAGCAGTTTCTGTGATTTTTGAAAAGTGATCCGTAGTGATTCCATCGAATTTTTCTCACTTTTGGTAAAAGCAAACTTGTAATTTTTAGGATATGCTTCATAAGGAGAATGATAGCTTATCTGTGTCTAAATATGATTCAATTTGATGCTATGGATTTTAGTGAGCGTCGCTCTGAAAAAGTGATGTTTATTTTGGAGCCCAGTTTAGATGACTAACTTCACTCTGTACTTCAGACATACGTTGTGACCTATACACGTGATAATTTGCACCCATTATCATTATTATTTATGTGATATATTCCCGGGGGGGGGGGGGGGTCTGTCCTCATAGAAAGGGGGGGTATCATGCGTGACCAAGGGACTTGCCAAAAGCACCCTAAACGAGTATTTGCGTGGTGCAAAAAATACACCCTCAGTAAGTATGAGTATCGGTAATTTGATACCCTAAGCAAGTAATCAATTTTGGTAAACCCCTAAGCAAGTATTTTTGATACCCTAAGCAAGTAATCAATTTTTTGTAAACCTCTAAGCAGGTTATAACTATATTTGATACCCTAAGCAAGTAATCTTTTTTTGTAAACCCCTATTAAAAGCAAGTTATAACTATTTTTGATACCCTAAGCAAGTAAACTGAGTTTTTTGAGACCCTAAACGAGTAATTCATCTTTTTGAGACCCTAAACGAGTAATTCATCAGCCTAAAAAATATACCCTTTTTCCTGATTTTGGGTGATTTTGAGACCCTAAACGAGATACTCGAGTATCTCGCCTGATCGTAAAAAACCACCCTAATTACTCGTTTTCTTGGTCACGCATGATACCCCCCTTTCAATGAGGACAGACCACAAAAAAAAAGAATATCGATTGTTTAAATTTGAATAAAACTACCTCTTATTCAATCCTCGCTGTCACAGCGACATGATTAAACAAAAGGACATTGGTCTGTTGTATCACCGTAAGTTTCCCAAATATATTATTAATAACCCTATATAGACGGAATGGGATATTATAAAAAAAATTGTTCTGTTAGTAACATTATAGTGAGGGGAAATTCTGGCTTGTGCTGAATGCGCATTTTAATATATAATTCTTTCTTATGTACGTCTTCTTTTTTTTCGCAAACAGCCTCATGACTGCAATTAACCGTCGTGATCGCCAGATAGAATAAAATGAAATGCATTTATTGTCAAATTGTATTATAAATTTCAATAATGATATATTCACACACAAAATTGTTTATCAAATAAATAATAAAAAGTGCAGACATTCACATACATTCTTTACTGTGCACATTAAATGCTATTGCACTGAAGGAGCCCACAAAATATCAAACATGTTAATTGGAAGTGAGTCCAAATGCAATGTAAAAAAAGTTGTAATAATGAGTAAAAAGAACATACCAATATATTTATAAAGTAATATAATTTTAAACACGTAGTCTGAAGAGGAGAAAAGGCAGACATAATAATAAATCCAATCAACAAAATAGTTGTGTTTCTCACCTCGTATGGTGACGAGAAACCAACAGATGTCTGTGGCTCCCGAAAGGTCCGACAATCTGTACGTGACATTGGTCGTTCCGATGATGAAATTGTCTCCGGGGGCGTGGCTTATCGACTCCTCCCAGTCGGGGTGTTGATCGAGGATAGATGGGCGTGTCCATGTCACAATCCCCGTAAAACCACCTGGAGTGCTGTCACCGGTAACGCCCATTGGGCAGTTTGTGTAAGCTCCGACTACGGGCCAAATAATCATAATTATTATTAATTTTAAAAATAGGTGCGGGGTTTAGGCCTATAATATACAACTAATACTAACTCCTCCCAGTTAGGGTGATGGCACATGACATTGCCGTTAATCATGACTACGAACAATATGTAATTAAGGTGTATAAGGTGTAATAATTAAGGTGTTAACTAATAAGTTTACTGCTTATATCCCTTTGAATAATAAATAATAGTTAAGGTGTTAACTATATTAATTAGTTTACTGCTTATAACCCTTTGAATAATAAATAATAATTAAGGTGTTAAAACTATATTAATTAGTTTACTGCTTATATCCCTTTGAATAATAAATAATAATTAAGGTGTTAACTATATTAATTAGTTTACTGCTTATATCCCTTTGAAAATCAGCTGTGCTGATTTGTTTACATCCTATAGAAGGAAATAAATACATGAATGAATATAATGGATCTCTGGGGCGTGACATAGGCCTGCTGATTCATCCCAATCATGATGTCAATCATCCGATAGAAGGACATGTTTTTGTGTGTGTGTGTGTGTGTGTGTGTGTGTGTGTGTGTGTGTGTGTGTGTGTGTGTATTTGTATGTTTGATTAGTTGATTGTGGGTTTGTTTGTTTGTTTGTTTCTTTGTTTGTGTACTCGTTTAGTTAGTTGACTGTGTGTGTTTGTTTGTTTGTTTGTGTTTGTTTGTTTGTTTGTTTATTTGTTTGTCTTACTGTTTATCTGTTCTTTCTTTCTGTCGGTCGGTTGGCTAGTATAATTATGCATTATAATGATTTCTACGTAGACAAAGTCTTTTTAATAACCATTTTGATAACGTGTTCTCAAAAGTACCTTTCACAGTGACGTCGAACCGGCAGTAGGCGGCATTCCCGCTCTCATCCGTCGCTGTGTAGGTAACTGAGGTAAGACCACACGCAAAGCGGCTGATTCCCGGTTGATGTGTGCTGGTAACGGTCGGTAGTCCCGAGTTATCCTGAGCCGCCGGGACTGTCCAATAGAAAGGGATGTTGCATCCGACGCGGGATAGCACACGCGTCTCCCTGCTCTCCGGGCAATAAGTAAATGCTGGGTTTTCGGCGTCTGTACGCAAATTAGGGATATGGTTTAATTTCGCCAGAATTCGTCAAAATTCGCTCACCCCCTTTTTTAATTGGCGACTTGTAAGAAAAAATTTCTTGGGAAAATTTGGCCAATTTATCACCGTGAATCAAATATTTAGTTTTTTTTCAAAATGTAATACAAAAGTTGGAATAAATGGATATCACTTTTATCTAACAATTGGATTATAGTTCATGATTATATCATTGGACAAAGATTTACGTTACAAAATGTAATTACTATAGGATAATAAACTACATAAAACATTATGTGGACACATGTGTTTGTGCTTCATGTACAGTATATCAATGAAGGCTTCGCTTTAACATATATTACGCGGTGTTTCTGTATATTCTAATTAAATTAAACACCTTACCTTTTACTTCGACTATAAAGGTGCAGGTTTCAACATTTGGACCGTCATCCTGTAGCATGTACGTCACTGTTGTGTTGCCTATGTAAAACCTGCTCCCGCTAATGTGAGACGACGTTAAAATACTGCCCGCTGATTGGGGCAAAGTTTGAGGCTCTACCCACGTGACTGTTGCGTATTCTTTATCGACTCCGGTGTTCCGTGCAATCGGTCTGTCTGGACAACCGTAGATCGAGGGCGCTGTTTGAAAGAAAAACAATATACATTCAAATAATATTCATATAACTTTTTTTTCATCATGAGGAAGGAATTTCAGATTTCAAATTACGGAAGGATAGATCGATATTTCCCTCCAAAATCGAAAATAATTTTTGGCAATATTCTTAACCCTTTGCCTAGATATGTGAACCTGATGGGCCCTATATATTAAATCTATGGAGATTTAAAAATCTAGTTGCGAACAGGTTGCATATTGTGCGAGTTACCTAATTCATTCAAAATATATTCGATATTGGATCAAAAACTATGTTTGTTTAAAGGAATCTAGTAACATCGTCCAAATCCTCAAAATCCCCTTTGAAGTTTTGGAAAACGGCCATATTCAAGCAAAAAGCACCTGACATTCGGCAAATCATGTCTCATTTGGGCTTTATAATCTATGCCATATTCGGCAAATCAACGTCATAGTATTCGGGAAAAATCTATATCATATTCAGGCAAACTCATACTACATTCGGGCAAAGTCATGTTATTTTTGGGCAAAATCGTGCATTTTCGGACTAAAGCCCTCTGCAGACAGAGCCGACTCAACACGATTCGACTGGTTTTCATTCGGATTGGCTCAGTTTTCAGTGCCTTGCGACACACATTTTACCAGTCGAAAGACAGTCGGATGCTATTTGGGGCCAATTCAACACGATGAAACGGATCAGACCGACCGGGCCCACCTCTAGCCTGATTGAAACCAGTCGGATCGGGTCGAGTCGGCTCTGTCTGCGCCGGGCTTTAGCCATCAAAAACATAATTTTGGGGCATCAAATAGGCGAGGACCATATTTTGTTTGCCTGCTTGTCAGGTGAAAAGGCGGGAAGGATAGGGCAAAAGTCCTCAGCCCCCCAGAGGAAAAAACGTTCCCCAACGCCCATTATATATTCCATATATTCCATACTATATTCAAAGCTTGATAAGTCATTATGAATATAATTATTTATGCAAAAATAAATGAAGTACTGCTTGCTTTGCTCAACGAAAGCAGATATGAAAGACCGTGCCTATCTATTCACATACATTAGACAGTTATATATCAACATTTCGCTCTTTCCCGAATATCAATCACAGTATAATTTGTTTTTCCCCCTTTTTTCGTATTCCTCCAAACAATGAAGACGATCAACTAACTATACCTGTATA
This sequence comes from Echinarachnius parma, assembly GCA_037951105.1. Taxonomy (NCBI): domain Eukaryota; kingdom Metazoa; phylum Echinodermata; class Echinoidea; order Clypeasteroida; family Echinarachniidae; genus Echinarachnius; species Echinarachnius parma. Next base: position 59,180 of record JBAMJV010009574.1, read on the forward strand.
TACCAATCATGGCTATTAGTAATTTGGACACATCATTTCACGGGATTTCACGCAAGAGAAAGTATTGTGTGTTCGATTGTTTGCGTAATATGCACCGATGCATTTGATCAATGTTCCCCATTATCTTGTTGCTTGTACATCCGTCAATTGATTTGCTTGCATGACAAGCGAGAATTTGATTCTTCGAATCGCTGTTTTTAAGTTCTCTCCCTTCTTGTGTCGACATGCCGTTTGTAGCACTGATTTACCTTGTCTGTAATTGTCTATGTATAATACAGGGTGGCCCCCAAAAAACGGAACGTGGTACTTCCCAAAATATAGTAGGGCAATTCCACCATAACGGAATTACATTCAGAGACCTATTTTGCTCATTATTTTATTCTCTGCGCAATATTCTCATGACTTAAGTAAATGTTGATACTTAAATAAGTTGCACGGGCAGCCAGGCTACAAAATGATAGGGAAACGATTTTATATCTTCCATGTGTTGTTGCACACTAGACCAATATGTGTGACCGTAACGGAATTACTGGAGAATGGAGTTTTTTTTTTGCTACAAGTTTGCGTTAAGTTTCTCTGAAATATAAGACACTTTGAAACTGATTTTATGTATTTTTTCTATCTTGATAATGTCAACTTCACTTTGGAACAATTAGGTGCATAATCAACACAATGATAAGTTCACAAATTCACTTTTTTGAAAAAAGAGCACTGTAACGGAATTACACAAAATTGTAACGGAATTACATCTCTGACAGTTACAAGGTAAACTCAATTATTTTGCACTCAACTTTTCTTACATACTAATGCAAACATCAAGGCTATCTAACACTTGAATATAAACCATAATTTGATACATCTGTAAAGCAATATTTAAACTTGTCATGTGTTAAATGAATGAAAATATGGCCAAAATACAATTAAGAGTGAAATTTGACAAAACTATTGCTAAAATCCAGCTTTATTTTGGTTTATTTTCAGCTTCATATTAGTAGGCAAGGAATTAAAAAGGATTGCATCAATTAAATTAAAGAAAAATCCTAGAAACTATGTCCACTAAAGTGTGTAACGGAATTACACAACTTAAGCAGTGAAATCAACTTTTCCACAAATCGGTACTTGAACAACAAAGAATTTACATTTTAGCTTCAATACTTTTCAAAAATCAATAATGTGACAATAATAACCATATTTGAAGAAAAACATAGCAACATTTTATAATTTTTCCTTTACTTCAAGAAAAATGGTTAAATTGTGAAAAAACCCAAAGTAAAAAAAAAAAAAAAGTACCTACATTATGTGACATGCTAAAGAACTGCACATCATCAATATCAAGAAACATTTAAACAATTTAAAATCACAAACAGGTCAAATCATTCCACTTTCAATGCTATAAAGCCTCGTAAACTTCCTAAATATTGAAAATCAAGGTGTGAATGGAAATGCATTGTGAATGGGCAATTCCACTGTTACAGAATGACAAATAAGTGATTTTTAGCTCTGTTTTCTTAATCATATTTAAATACTAGAGGTACAAATCTATAACACTGTAGCGTCAGGAGACCAAAATACAATCATAACGGAAAGTGGTCTTTTATTCAACACTAATTTTGTAATGATTTTCTGCAAAAGCTACCTCAAAAAATTCTGCATTGGTAATAAAAACTTATCATGTAAGTTACAAACTTGAATTTGGTACATCTTTTTTCCAGAAATGATCTGTTTTAACCTCTGAAATTACCTGAAGACAAATGAATGTCACTGTAACGGAATTACGCCTGTGAAATCCACCCATGAATCCACCCATAAAAATGCAATTTCTTGGTTACATTTTTCTGCTTATAGTCTATAGTAAAGATTTTGTATGCATTGTTAAACAATAATTGTTAAACTCTTACATAAGGACCAGAACAAATCCTGAATTTATGTGTGTGCATAACGGAATTACAAAAAAATCAAGATTTGTTGTATAAACTCTTGTTATATTCTAAAATTATTCTTTTGAAAATTCATCCTTAAAGTGATCTTAATTTACTCTCAAATTAATTTGGAATGCGTTTTCATTCATTCCATGAAATACATGATATCGGATAAACATGTATGATCCAAATACAAAAAGTTGGCATATCAAATATAAATATCGAATTACAAAAAATGAAAGACACCTTTAGGAATTCCCATTTGAAAATGCAAATACTTTGTACATCTTCTTTGATCTGCATACAGAAGCACACTGAACACTCAATGAATTCTGACTTTATGATAATGAATAAAACATATCTTAGCCTGTATATATAGTTTTGAATATCTTGAAGCCTATTCTGTATTTAGGTTTGATTTTATATGCTTCAGTTTAATACAAATTTACATAATTAATGGTGAGTTATGAGCCCTTAACTGATCAATGATAATCAAATCTACATGTATACAAAATTATTAATATTAAATCTCCTTGAAAGTTGAAGGTATGATTTATATCTTATAATGCATCAATGTAAATTAATGTGAGAAAATAAATGTAGAACCAGTGTGATACTAATTACTGGATATTTTTAAATTTGTGTTATTGTTTTCGTTTTTCCCTTTCTAAAGTACAAACATGAATCTGCTGCATCTTCATAATTTCACTCAAGTGGGTCTTGCTAGAAACTAATTTAATGATAGAAGTATCATAGAACATTATCATCTCTATTATGTTCATGGAGAGAGAAATTATCTATCGTGTATCAATTTAGTTAAATCACCATTGATGCAATATGAAGCATGTGAGGAAATGAGTCACATAAAGTAACATTGTACAGTACATGTATAATGACTTATTGTCTACGTACATGGCTACAGTTATGCTACATGCTATTTAAAGGGTATTTCTACATTCAGAACAAGAAAGAAAAAAAAATTTCAGCAATATCATTCAATACCTTACAAACCATGTGTGTGTAATTCCGTTACGTAACGGAATTACTAATACTGTTACGCCATTTTTGGAAAAAGTAGTGACATTATTTCAGAAAATTATGTTGGAAGTTCTTAGGACTATGGTGAAGGAAGAGAATTCACAATGACATGACCAAAGAACAAGTAATCAGCTATTGATAAAAACTTAAAACGTTTTATCGTAACGGAATTACGATCAAATGTGCATAGATTAAAAAAAATTCTCAAAAAAATATGCAATGAAGTTACTGCCCATGCTTTACAATTTGTGATTGTTACAATATCATATGGAAAATATGAGAAAATGAGGAGAAACAGTCATTGAATTAAAAGATTCACTTTATTTTCATAAAAATGAAGCTGATTTATGAAATAAGGTCATAAATTTCTGTTCAATTCAAGCAGAAATATTTGAAAAACCAATAGAGCTATATACAAACGGTTTTCAGTTTCCTAAAATTCAAGTTTTCCTTTATTGATAACAGTTTGATTTAGGGAAGATTGCTCAACTTTGAGATGTGGTGTTTTTGCCTTCTCTCATACGGAATTGCCCAGTAACAAAGTGATTATGTCCATCAGATATAGGGTGTCTTTCCCAATGAAAAACGATACCAAGAACAGTCATTTTGGAAGTGTATTTTTTGTGTTAGGGCGCTGTGAGTGACCATTTTTGTCAATTTTTACCAAGTCAGTGTCTGATAAATCGCACTTACTGCCCGGCATAGCATCGAACAACGAGCAATACGTGCGCCATTGTTAGTGTGCATTCATCTGTGTTCCGAGAGAATGGGCATAGTTGTTTGATACTATGACGGGCAGTAAGTCCGATTTATTAGGCAATTACTTGGTAAAAATTGACAAACATGGGAACCTGACATAGTGTCACTCACAGCGCCCTTAAACAAAAAATTACACGACCAAAATGACGGTTCTTGGTATCGTTTTTCATTGGAAAAGACACCCTATCCGATGGACATAATCATTATGTTACTATATTTTGGGAAGTGCCCCGTTCCGTTTTTGGGGGCCACCCTGTATAGAGTCAATCATGAATTTCCATTTTCAAGATGCAGGAATTTCTTTCAATCAGGCATGGATGACACAATAGATTACCCCCACGCCTAACTAAAATGAGACTTTCACAAATCGACGCCTATGATTGGTCGGTTTTGAAACCCAATTGATTAAACTGTTGTACAAACCTTGGACGTTTATGGTGAATTCACACGTGCCAGTGTTACCATTTCCATCCGTCGCTTCATACGTCACACTGGTCTCCCCTAGACTGAACATCTGACCGGAAGTGTGTGATGACGTCACGATCACCTGATTGCCAGTGTCGCTGGTCGCAGTGGGTGGGGTCCAAGTGACGGTGGTCTGAGTCTGACCGACGAAGACGCCGACCGTCATGTCTGCTGGACATTGCGCGAATTCTATGCCTAAACAGAAATAAGTAAACAATTGATAATATAATTACTGAGGCTGTTCGCTGTGGAAAAGGAAGAAAAGTCGACCGAGGAAGATTTGGACCAGAGACCTCCGGATTCTGTCCAGGCGCTCTGTGAACTACGTTGGTGTTAATTATACGTCTTATTTGATAACTAATTTTGTCAATTAAATTTTAAAAGGGTTGCTGGCTGCAGTAACTTATGCACTTATCATAATATATTATGAGTATAGTACGATGTACGCAAATCAACAGAGACAAAGACAATCACTTGAAATGATAGTCAGGTATATATCCTTGTGTTTAATTGTTTATTGAGAAATAGTCTTCATTTATTTAATATAATATTTCAAATTTGATTTATATTAAAGAACACTAAAATACTTATGCATGTGTCCATTTCTTACCAGCATCGTATACATGTTATACAACTTTCTAAACGACTAGTATTATAGATGTAGTTTAGAGACTATTAATACAACAGATACTGGGACTAAGTATGATTGTGTTCCTCAAAAATGGCGAAATTTCCACCACACATGGAAGCAACATATCATGTGATTTGTGATAACAGAGCCCTTTCACACACTACAAGCCAACTCGTGATTGCAATCATGATTGTAATCATGTTTACAATCACGGTGATTATGTTGCCTTGCTTTCACACGAGGAAAAAGACTTCATGCAGACTGTGATTACAATCGCGATTCTGGAGACGTGTTTTTCTGTGTCTGTCAATCAAACAAGGAGAGCACTAGTACTACTAGCACTGCATGCACTGTACTGCGCTCGAAGCGAAGAGCGCCCGGTTTATCGGCGGAAGTGCATGTAAGGTCACGTAAGCTCCGCCTCCCAAATCGTGTTTTGGAGGTCAAGCCGTTCACACTAGAGATTCGCACTGTGATTTGAGTGAATTATGATTAGAAAACACCTCCGGACTTCGATTCGAGTTCGCGATTCGTGATTCTAGTTTGCTTTCACACGGTCAAAAAATACCGTGATTGGAGTGAAAAATGATTCCAGTCGTGATTGCAATCACGACTTGGCCATCGTGTGAAACCCCTCCTAGGTTAAATCATGAATTGTGGGTGGTTTTCGGGAGACTGACTAAAACTTGCGACCCATTCAGGACACTGCGGCATTTCTATAGAAGATAACATTCTATATACAATGTATTCTGCTTGTTCTGTTTATTATACAAATGTGTTTATTTCTGCTTTGGATAATATGAGCATGAGGCTTCCTCATGGGAAACAGGGGTGAACGAGGGGGGGGGGGGGGATGTTGCTACCTTCGGTGGGAATTCTTGCCCCACTGCCCACTCGTGTACTGGTGTATTTTGAAGGGGGCTTGGAAGGCAGCACCCCCCCCCCCCCCCCCCCCCACACACCACACACACAAAAGAAAAAGAAAAAGGAAATAAACAAACAAGCAAAACATATCGGAAATAATATCGCTAGTGATATTCGTTTGTCTCGCAATGTATATGGTCAAACTAGGAATCTAAAAGATCATGACGTTTCGTATGCCGCTGCAATAATTTGTCAAATGATATAATCTAATGTAGACACTCGGTTTTTATGCTCTACCGTTTGCTGTTGTCTACATTAGAAAATATCATTTGACAAAGTATTGCAGCGGCATACGAAACGTCATGATCTTTTAGATTCCTAATTTGACCATACATTGCGAGACAAACGAATATCACTAGCGATATTATTTCCGATACTATATCCGCAATGGATTATATATTTACTATTAAGCAAAACATAACTTTCACGCCCATGTAGGCCTACCTGTGCCCACCAGACTGGGTGGGCTGGGCCCCAAATGTATTGAATGCATTTATACAAAATGCATAATCACACATTGCTCATGTTATTTAAGCTCGTTTCTCTCTCCCGTCCATATGCACCCCTTTTATTGTGAGTAAAGAAAAATGCATACCACCAGTCCACATAATGCCCATTTGTTCACCCTTTTAAGTTCAAACGTTGATTTTTGTGTCATTTGTCTCCACACAAGCCATTATACACTGTATTGTTACATGAACATGATGAATAGCTCTTCATAACCACATTTCATCGTTATTATGGCGAGCAGTTAGTATCAGCAAACTTCGACCAGTGTGGTTAACTTGAAGGATTCCGTAAATCGATCTAAGTTTTGTTTTAATGTTTGCTGTTGACAACAAATATAAAAGCTTTAGAGTATGACGTTTTACGATGGAAAAAAGAGGAAATGTTTTCACCCGATGTACTGTATATATACGTAGTCAATGAATGTAAACAATATTGATGATTGTGATTAAAAATCGATTAATTTATTCCCTATATTATAATATCATTTGTTCCTCGTGTCTGTGTGCATACGAGCAACGTTTCTATGTTTGCCAATCATCAATAGACCCGTGTGTTATGACATATACAATTGTATGCGCATTCCTAATTATTTCCGAGTGACATGAAGACAATTATTAACCTGTTCATTGTAAACACAATGCAATACTTAGAATCCCCCTTGCATCGATCATTGGTTGCTTTGTCGGGCAAACCTCTAGCAAACGTGGAAAAATGTGAATATGATATAGCTAGCGGGTCAACGTTTTCAACTCCAAAGTGAGAGTTCCATGTACATCTTCAATTGGCCAATGGATCACAAAGTTGAAGTTCCATATTGAAATTGGTCGATGAATTCTTTACACCATATTCGTCACATGAAATATATTTCAGATAGAAGTTTAACTGACACTAAATGCACGCAATATCATACGTGATAGAATGTGCATGAAAAGATTTACTAGTACTCATTTTTCCTGAAGCTATGCAAGAAAAGATTAGCTTCAATAGGATAACCTTTGGTGGCTTTGTGCCATTAGATAAGGGGAACATTTAAATGCTTCTCAGTCAGTTCACGTCGAAACGAGTTTATACCATGATAACACATATCATTGTAATTATTATTCATCATGACTGTTATTGAGTACAATGCTCAAGCCTCAAACTATATATAGAGAGAGAGATAATCTGAATCAATTGAAGAACAAAATAAGTTTATTTTCGCATATGTGTAGGTATCGTGATGTTATATTTAGTTTCGGTGAACTCGCTATTACAAGCCAAAGCCTTTTATTTGAAATACCTATAATTTCTCGATATGGATAAATGTCAGTTCTGGCAAAAGCTTGTCATATTCGGGCAAAACATGCCATATTCGGGCTCAATCATGTCATATATTCAGGGAAAACAAACTTTGGCTTGTCGGGATAACACTTTGGGCAACATATAGTACCTCAGCAGCCACCCTGGAAAATGTGCCCGTTCCGCGCCCGTGATATAAGCAGAGAAAACAAACTTTGGCTTGTCGGGATAACAATTTGGGCAACATTATAAAATACCTCAGCAGCCACCCTAGAAAAAGTGCCCGTTCCGCGCCCGTGATATAAGCAGAGTGATGAGTAGAACGAGACAGCTTATTCGCTCAAGGCCACTTATCATGCACTCATCTGAGAAAGGATATATTCGGTGAGGTTTGAAAAATTGGAAGTCAGGGGCCAGGGGGCTCACTGCGCACGTAGTGACGGGTGAATAGATTTATGAATGATGTAAAATATCTGCTGAAGTTGTAGTTCTGTGATCTAATATAATTATTATGTCCAGCAAGTGATATGAAAATTCCATGGTAAATCAATGACCGAGTAATTAGCGAAAATGCAAAGAGATATTCGTTCCGTATTTATTATAACTCATTGCGCTGACTTTGTACACATTTTAAAGTCTCCACTAGAGATTTTCAAATCCGAATACTTCAATCATACGCATCTTTATACGTAGAGAAATTGGAAAACCGACGACATGTCCCATGCTTCTATTGTTAATAATAAGAACGCATGCATGCATGAGATATGGAATACAATTTCTCTCTTTGACGTTTGACCTTCTACTATTGAGTGTGTCACTCAGGAATCCCATGCTTCTATTGTTAATAATAAGAACGCACGCACGCATGAGATATGGAATACAATTTCTCTCTTTGACGTTTGACCTTCTACTATTGAGTGTGTCACTCGGGAATTGTTCCCTTTTTTCAAAACAAAATTATATTTTTTTTCTTGTTTTGGACATTGATATGTTTCATAATTTTGATTAATATGCACACCTCTTAAAATGTGTTTCATTCAAGAAAAGTTTGTAAAATTCTAAATCTGTTTTTCATATCAACTTTAATAAGTTATGTATAATAAACATAGTATATTACACATGACATGAATGCAATAAATGCGTATATAATGGCGATTTCACAATATAAATTATACTTAGTTAGCAGAACGTTTGTGGAGACATGTAACATTTATCATTCTGACATTTTTGTTTACATGCTATACAAAACATAGCATTTAAACAAAAATGTCCGAATGATAAATGTACGTTCTTCTGAACTAATATATACTATTAACATTGTTTTTTTTTGTCGGTTGCTTATATTATTATTATATATATAGGCCATATAATTATTATAATGAATGTATATTGAATACAATTTATGAAACTGGTCAATGTTCAAATAACTTCAGCAGTATATAGACGCACTTAGAGAGGTGTACATATTATTATATCGGCATATACAACCATTAGTCGTGTAAAACATAAAACAATCTGTTAAGATTCTAGGTGACATTATAGTTATACTTCTTTTTTCATCATTACATTGCATACAGAGCTGCCAAGTCTGCCTGATTTCGCAGGAGACTCTCAGAAATAGACCAAGATTACTGAATACTGCTGATTATTGAAATATTATTGTCATTATGTTGTATGCATTTGCTAGATATCTCCCGGATTTCTGATGAAATTTCCCTAAATCTTCCTGATTGTTGAATTTCAATGTTGGTAGCTCTGTGTATATTTTGAACTGTATGCGCCTGTGTATATGTGGCATGATTGCATGAGAGATTCTAAATAAGATTGAACTTACCCTGTGCCTTTGTAAGCAAGCAACATACAATAAGGATTAGACACGTATATTCCACATTCACCATGGTCCTTCTAATCAGGCACGCACAATCCAGAGCTGCCATTTTTCTCTGGCTCGAATTCCACCGACTCTACTCGACTCCTTTAATAAAATCCCTCCTTGACCGGGTAAGCATACTGCCGAAACAGGGGTTTGAACGGGATAATAACAGGGGTGAATAATGCGATTTCCAACAGGTTACAAGAAAAGAGAGATTTACTAAAAGAAAAAATGTGCGAGCGTGGGTTCTATATGTTTTGACGAGATTATTTTGTGTAATAGTTTGGGGTTTCGGGACAACTACTTCTTTATGGTGGAGCACTGAGCCATAAGCATGGATTCTAAAGGTCTAATTTCGGTGAAGTGACATAACCGTGGCGATGGCAACTCGGGAGTTGGGGGATCTCGTAATGACGGGTCCTATAGTGAGCAATGTACCTTCATGCCCCACTAATTGCACATTAAGACTTACATTTACTTTACACTGAATAACACGAAAGTGTGTAAAAGTTCCCCAAATCGACCTCTCAAAGCGTATGTTATTGCGTGTTACTTGTAATGATCCTATGTGGGATACAGCTCTCTTTATTCCGTGGATTAATCTTTGCGCCTCTATTATTATATGACTTGTGTTCTCTATTCCGACAATTCTTGCGACATATTCTAACATTATTGCGTTATTTAGTAATAGCAGAAGCGTTTAACCCTAAAAAGACTGGGCTATTATGAACCTTTAAAAAACTGGGGGGAGGGGGGGGGGGGGGGGGGGGGGTAAAAGGCCCCCCCCCCCCCCCCTAAGATCTCGACAACCGAAACTCCGATCGACTCCAAATTTGGCATCGTGATAGATGTCCATAAGGTCTACAATATTGCGTAGTTAAAAAAAAATAATTAGAATATGCTAATTAGAGCTAATTAATTATGCAAAAATTGTATTTTTTTGTAATTTTTGTAGTTTTCTCGGAAATCTAAGATCTCGACAACCGAAACTCCGATCGACTCCAAATTTGGCATGGTGATAGATGTCCATGAGCTCTACAATAATACATATTTTAATTTTTTGTTTTAATTATAATATGCTAATTAGAGCTAATTAATTATGCGAAAATTGTATTTTTTTCGTATTTTTTGCACTTTTCTTTATATTTGGTGATTCTTATCAAACAAAATTGTGTTCCTGGTGCAGTAAACATGCTAAGATTATATAAATTTACCCAATCTCTGATAATACAACAGGATAATCACGAAAATTGATTTAGTTTTACCGTTTTATGTTTTTTCTTTGTTTTTATCCTTTTCTTTGTTTTTCTTTGTATTATTCTCTATTATTGTATTGTTTTATGCAAATGAGAAAGTTTTTTCACCATGCCAAAGTGGAATACTAACGTTACTTGTGAAAAGATGGGTGTAAAACTGCAACATAAAAGGTGCATGTAAAAACTGAGTATGTTATATACATGGAAGAATTAGAAGAAAAAAAAAATCAAATTTTCTGTGACACGCGATCGCAAAATGTTACATAATACATGGATCAGGGGCGTCGATCACGGGGGGGATGGGGGGATATATCCCCCCCCCCCCCAATATTTGAGGTGGGGCGATGGCCTGTATTATCATCCCCCCCAATATTTGGGAGGGTAAAACAAAACAAAAACAAAAAAAGTATACTGGCGCATGTAATTGTGGAAGAGGCTACTATCGTATGTCTTATGTTAGAAAGTCCTTACTCATTCCTCCATAAGCAAAAGAAGTGCGATCCGCCCTGTGGTTTTCTGCAAACTTGATTTCATTAATTGTGTTTATCTATAACACGGTAACTCAGAAACAAGTTTATAAAACGTGAAATTGATGCCTTATATGCTCCAGATTGCACAATTTCAAGCCCCAAAATGCAAAAGCTTCCTACCGTGGGAGGGGGGACGCCCCCTCCCACACCCACCCCCCCCCCCCCCCCCCAGGCGGGGATCTACGGGGGGGGGGGGGGGGTTAGGGGGTTTAAACCCCCCTTGGGCTGCCAAGTGAAAATGTGATGTGCATAGACAAACGCCATCATGGGTTTAAACCCCCCCCTTGGGCTGCCAAGTGAAAGTGTGATGTGCATAGAAAAACGCCATCATTGTGTCCAGACCCACACAGTATCCGTATCGTCATTGGGTCAAACCCCCCCCCCCCCCCCCTTAGCAAAATAGCCCCCCAAAAATCGCCTCCCCGCTACGCGGCTCGTGGACGATGCTCCGCATCGTCATTGGGTCAAACCCCCCTCTTAGCAAAATAGCAAAAAAAATCGCCTCGCCGCTACGCGGCTCGGACTTCGCCGCTTCGCGGCTCGTGGACGATGCTCCCCCTTACAAAAAAAACTCTATGGTACACCATACAAACACCATTAGTCTAGGCGATTGGTACGAAAATTGCTCGGAAAATGATACAAGTATGAAATTTTCTACACATGTAGGTCTCATCATTCTAAGCATTTTCAGAGGTGGAGCCAAGGAAAACTGTACATAGTATAGCAACGGTTGCTAAGCAACGTATTTTCCATAGCAACCAACATGTAAGATGCCTGTAGACCAATTTTCCGAACAATTTAAATGTATTTTAATATCTGAAGCTTTGCTCTTCATCATAACACCACCCTGGAGCAATTGCAATGTACACATCATAGCAACAGTTGCTAGGCAACATATTTTCCGTAGCAACCAAGCATATTTGATGTATGTAGACCAATTTTACTAAACATTATAATGTATTTCAATATATATTGCTTTACTATGTATAATATCCTCACACTGAAGCAAAAGTCCACCGCACAGTGCACATGGCTTTATAATGGTTGCTAGGCAACGCATTTACCTCATTGTATCAACATTTGGGCTGTTCTAACCTGTCAACTATTGTTGGCCAAAGTTTGACTTACTGACTTAGGTGCGTAGGACGATGTGTCCCCTTGCTCCCCTACGATAAATCCTGCTCTATTCTGATCTATCCTGGGCTAGATGTTCTGTCTCATGTAGGGATAGACCCACATCGCACCTCACTTGGTCCTTCCATCTCGTAGGAGGGCGTCCCCGTGGTCTGCGTGCGTCAAAGTCATTATGGTATGCTTGGTATGGTAGGCGGTCATGCGGCATGCGTACCACATGGCCAAACCATTTCCGTCTACGTTTTGTTATTTCTTCACATACATGTATGGTGCTTGGGATGTTCAGCCTCTGCCTGATCTCTTCGTTCCTTATTCTGTCCATTAGGTGAACTCCAAGGATGGTCCGGAGGCACCTCATTTCAAATACCTCAAGCTTAGATCTAGCTGATTTACGGAGGGTCCAGGATTCTGCTCCATATGTGGCAATAGGGAGGATCAGGGCTCTGTAAATCCTGACTTTGAGTGTCCTTGAAATATCTTGGTTGGACCAGATGGCACTTTTCAGCCTTCCAAATGACCAGGCTGCCAGTATTGTTCGCCTCTTCACGTCATCTTCTATAGAAGGTACCATGCTGCCGAGAAAGACAAATGTATCCACTTTCTCGATGTTGGTGTTGTTTAGTGTAATAACTTGTTGGTCCTCTGTCCTGATTCTGAATTTCGTGGCATTGATTTTCATCCCCCAACTTCTACATGTCTTTTCCAGTTCCCTTGAAGAGATTTGGAGGTTTTCAAATACAAGTTCCATGAAGGTGGTGTCATCTGCATATCGGATGTTGTTAGTACGCATGTCACCCATCTGTATCCCACTGTCTAGTTTTTGGATGTCCTTCATCACAAATTCCAGGAATGGGATAAAGAGGCATGGAGAGAGGAGGCAGCCTTATCGAACTCCAGTTATGACATCCAACCATTCGGTTATCTTACCGTTCACCATAACAGAGCATTTGCTTTGCTTGTACATGCTCTCTATAAGGTAGACTGGGGACTTGTCCACACCAATGGAACGTAAACATTTCCAGAGAGCTTCTCTCCAAATAGTATCGAATGCTGCTTTAAAATCAACAAAGTTCAAGTGGATTGGTATCTTTTTTCTCTGGCCTTTTTGATGATCTGTCTGACGACAAACACAGCATCTGTGATGCCTCTACAACTTCTGAATCCGCATTGTTCCTCAGTCAGATGGTTCTCAATGGTTCCCTGTATTCTCCTGAGGACAATCCTACAGAAAACTCTCTCAGTTATGGAGAGTAGCGTTATAGCCCTGTAGTTGGATGGGTCCAGCTTGTCTCCTTTCTTAAACACTGGAGTGATGAGACCCTTGCTCTAGTCTTCCGCGGTTTTACCTTCCAACCATGCTGCATTTATTATTTTGAGTAGGAGTTGTCTCATCGGCTGTCCACCAGTCCTCAGGGTTTTGGCCGTTATTTTGTCCCAACCACAGGCCTTGCTGTTCTTCAACAGTTTTATTGCTGCCTCTACTTCTTCAATTGTGAAAGGTTCACTTGGGTTATCTGTAGGTTGAGGGTCAGGTAGGGTCTGAAGAGTATTTTAGACCCTTGGAAATTGCGTGGTGAGGTGGCCGCTAAAATGTTCTTCCCAGCATTTCAACACTTCTGCAGGAGCCGTTTTAAAGATGCCGTCCTTGTTCTTTACGGCAGGTTGCATCTCGTCTCTTTCTCCAGATAGTTTCTTAACCTTCCTGAAGAGCTCATGGATGTTGTTCTTTGCGTTAGCAATTTCCATTTCTTCCACCTCTGCGTCAAGAATTTTCTTCTTCCAATTCTTCACTTCATACTTGACCGTTTTATTGAGTTTTTTGTAGCTCTTCTTGTTGTGGGCAGAGAGATTGTCCATCACCAGGATTCTGGCTTTCCTCCTTTGTTCACACGTCTTACAGTCATCTTCTGGGAGACCTTCAACTTTGTTTGACCTTTTGAAGCCTACAACTTCTTCTGTGATGTTATTGGTAGTATAGATCTGCTATAGATCAACTCATCTGCATCCGTGTCCTGAAGCTGAAGTAGTGGTTCAAAGGCACCTCCAATCCTGGCTTTAAATGCTTCTGCTATGTTAGAGTCATTAAGTCTGCCAACATCGTAGCTTTTGGGAAGGCTCTTCATTCGCTTAGACTTTGCAGGTGATAGCTTCAAATTTGCCAGTACTAGATTGTGGTCTGACCCAACGTCTGCTGAGCAGTATGATCTTCAGTTCTGGAACGTCTTGATGTTCTCTAATTTGGTAATGATGAAGTCTATCTGATTTCTGTAATGTCCACACGGGGAAGTCCATGTTGCCCTCCTACATTCTTTGTGTTGGAAGTATGTGTTACACACTGCCATTCCGTGTAACATATATAATTCTAGAATCTTCTCCCCTCTGCTATTGAGCTGTCCTAGTCCATACTTGCCCAAAGGTGGTGCCCATACTATGTGGTCCGCTCCTACTTTTGCGGTGAGGTCACCCATCACAATATTTTAGAGAACAGTAATTGTCATTGTATAGAAATTTAAATGCCTGTATTTAGTTATAGTTACTGAGGTCACTTATTAAACTTAAGTAATTGTGATTCCATACTATAACTAGGAATCTATGGTATCGTATATAACCCCTTGCATCAGCAGAGAACCCTTTTGTTGTCACCGATGGTGATAATGCACTCTGTATACCTGCACGAGACACATCCAGCATTACTCCCTGCAACCATGAAGAAGCAGAATCCAGGATCATGGAACATGTTGCTCATGCCGTCAGGCAGTGTTTTCACAAGATCATTCCTCGGACAGTAGACACTGATGTTGTTATGCTAGCAGTAGCAACTGTACAGCAGCTAGGAAGAATATACCTCTGGATTACATTCAGAACTAGAAAGAACTTTCACTACATCCCAGCTCATGAGATTTGGGCCCACAAAATCGTTGGTTCTTCCGGTGTTCCACGCTTTCACGGGATGCGACACCGATTCCCAGTTTGCCCAAGTTGGAAAGAAGACTGCATGGAAAGTGTGGCAGACACATGATGAACTCACTGGATCCTTCTATGAGCTGCACAGTGCACCAGAACAATTCTCTGAAAAGACCGAGGCTTCCCTAGAGTACTTCACCATCCTTCTCTATGACAATACAGCAATATGTACCTCCATCAATGAAGTCAGATGTCAGCACTTCCTTCCACCAAGGCTGCCTTACAGAAACATATCAGAAGGGCAGCATTACAAGGTGGGCACCATTAAGGACATACTACTATGCCATATTGCCAGTTGCCCTCCACTTCTGAGTGGGGATGGACTTGCCCAGAATAGTGGAGGCCCCTGTGGACAAACTTACTGGAACCAAGTGCATCCTGCCCAGAGCTACTGAAGTGTCTATGTAGGAGCAGGTGTAGAGACTGCAAATGTGTACGAGCACACTTAAAATGCACTGTGTATTACACATGCATAGGAGATTGTGACAATGCCTGAAACTAGGGGATGTGGTGTGGCAACATTGGTAGAGCGCGTGCTTTCCAATCGTGAGATCCCGGGTTCGAACGCAGCCCACCGCGTTTGTCCTTCGGCAAGACAATTTATCCACTATTGCTTCTCTCGACCCAGGTGTATAAATGGGTACCCGGAAGGATGGGAACCTGTTTCCTTAGCACTGTGCTCGTCTAATAGGCGACTTGCTGGAATACTCCCCAGGGAGTGGAAAATGTGCACTTAATGTGCAGGATTGATTGCAGTGTGTCTGTTGATCGGGGTAATAATATTGTAAGCGCTGTGATATAGTTTACTATGAATAGCGTAGCTAAATGCCTAATATTATTATTATTATTATTATGGTGAATGACTTAAGACTGTTCATGGTGAGAATTTTATATTGTTGAGACAATCCATCTGACCAAAAATAGCTGGTTGCTTCCATGGATGTATTGCCTATAGTAACATTGTTTCAAGTTGATGTATTATAAAATACCATAACCTTTACTGATTCCAGGAAATAGGCCTTATATTGATAAGAAAATTGTTTGAGTTAAATGGATCCCATATGCAGGGATTGTTTTCTATGTGTACACAGTTTGTTGCTATGGTAAATATGTTACTAAGCAACTCAATTTGATATTATTTGTCAATTACCATTTATGACAATCTGTACAGTTTAAAATATACCCAAATATTTCTCTTCTGTAAACTTGTAGGCAGTGTAAGGTGGAAAAGTCGTTTACAAATAGACAATTAAGATATAACTAGACAGTTGCTATGGTTTATCCGTTGCCTAGCAACAAACAAATGTTTTTTTTTTAATATTGACACTTATAGTGACCTTATAACATGTCTTTAGATAGTTTTGATGATAAAACACATGGCATCATCATTTTGGAATGGATTAGATATGCTTAAATGGCTCGTTGCTAGGGTCAATACGTTTCTTAGCAACCGTTGCTAAGAAACAGGCCGGATGCATTGGCTCCACCTTTTAAAATATTCAGTATAGGCTCAAGTATAACTGTACCAAGTTTCATACTTGTATCATTTTCCGAGCGATTTTCGCCTTTTTTTGCACCGATCGCCTAGACTACATAGCAAATCTACCATTGATGACCATACAAACACCATAGCAAATCTACCACTGATCTACCATTCATTTACCATTAAACTAATTAAAATATTTGGGACAAATTTATTCATTTATTCAAATTAGGCCACACCCACGTATTCTACCATTCAACTACCATACAGGCACCATTGGTCTACCATTAAGCTACGATTCATATACCATTGATCCACCATTCACCTACCACAGTGTTATCATAGTTCCACCACTCATCTACCATAGGGCTACCATTCATTTACATCAGACCCACCATTCATCAATCATTTATCTACCACAGTGATATCATTGTGATATCACTGCTGTACCATTAATATACCATAGAGCCATCATTCATCTACCATAGGGCTACCATTCTACCAGTGTTATCATATGTCCACCATTAATCTACCATAGACATACCATTTATCTACCACAGTGATATAATTGTTCCACCATTCATCTACCATAGAGCCACCGTTCATCCACCACTCAATATCATTGTTCTACCATTCGTCTACCATAGAGCCACCATTCATCCACTATAGGTCTACCATTCATCTACCACAGTGATATCATTGTTATACCATTCATCTACCATAGAGCCACCATTCGTCCACCACTCATATACCATTCATCTACCACAGTGATATCATTGATCCACCATTCATCTACCATTCATCTACCATCATTATTCTACCATTCATCTACCATAGAGCCACCACTTATATACCATTCATCTACCATAGTGATATAATTGTTCCACCATTCATCTACCATAGAGCCACCGTTCATCCACCACTCAATATCATTGTTCTACCATTCGTCTACCATAGAGCCACCATTCATCTACCACAGTGATATCATTGTTCTACCATTCATCTACCATAGAGCCACCATTCATCCACCACTCATGCATATACCATTCATCTATCACAGTGATATCATTGATCCACCATTCATCTACCACAGTGCTATCATTATTCTACCATTCATCTACCATAGAGCCACCATTCATATACTATTCATCTATCATAGTGATATTGTTCTACCATTCATCTACCATAGGGCTACCACCAATCTACCAGTGTTATCATATGTCCACCATTAATCTACCATAGACATACCATTTATCTACCACAGTGATATAATTGTTCCACCATTCATCTACCATAGAGCCACCGTTCATCCACCACTCAATATCATTGTTCTACCATTCGTCTACCATAGAGCCACCATTCATCCACTATAGGTCTACCATTCATCTACCACAGTGATATCATTGTTATACCATTCATCTACCATAGAGCCACCATTCGTCCACCACTCATATACCATTCATCTACCACAGTGATATCATTGATCCACCATTCATCTACCATTCATCTACCATCATTATTCTACCATTCATCTACCATAGAGCCACCACTTATATACCATTCATCTACCATAGTGATATAATTGTTCCACCATTCATCTACCATAGAGCCACCGTTCATCCACCACTCAATATCATTGTTCTACCATTCGTCTACCATAGAGCCACCATTCATCTACCACAGTGATATCATTGTTCTACCATTCATCTACCATAGAGCCACCATTCATCCACCACTCATGCATATACCATTCATCTATCACAGTGATATCATTGATCCACCATTCATCTACCACAGTGCTATCATTATTCTACCATTCATCTACCATAGAGCCACCATTCATATACCATTCATCTATCATAGTGATATTGTTCTACCATTCATCTACCATAGGGCTACCACCAATCTACCAGTGTTATCATATGTCCACCATTAATCTACCATAGACATACCATTTATCTACCACAGTGATATCATTGTTCTACCATTCATCTACCAAATCATCATATTTTGAAGCGATTTTTACATTATTAATAATGAAAAAAATGAGATGGCTATGGCTGGTGTGTATTCCACAGACAACTATCAATTCAACACTTTTCTAACATGTAACACCTAATCCTATCCTATTCCTAAATCCTAAACCTATCCTACAACCTACGTCTAACACCTTACTAATCAGTTGTGGTATAGGTTCCGTATATATATCCCGCTTCTTAGTATGTGAGATTTAAATGGTTAGTATTGACTGTTTAGTATTTCAAAGAGTTGATGCCTAAATAATTAACTTGCAAATCATGTTGAAAATATTAAGAACAGGTTGGTATTTATATTAGTTTTAATATCTGCAAAAATAAGATCATAATAACAATGTTTTCAATGTAAATAGTTATAAAAATTGGAATTTTACTTTGCACTCTAATGCGATTGTTTATAATCGATCATGAATGAATCCTGTATCCATTAGACCTGAAGTCGTTAATCATAAGTCCTACTGTATTTTCTTTTGTTATTCATGTTCTAAAAGGTTTCTTTAGAAAATTTAGCAATATTACCACCTTGGGATCATTGGGTTATTTCCACTTTGATACGATTGTTTATAATCGATCATGAATTATTCCTGTAGGCGATCCTATATGTTGTAGACGTTCATAAGTCCAATATTTGTTTGTTTGTTTTTACTCATGTTCTAAAGGGATTCTTTAGGAAATCTAGCAATATTACCACCCTGGCATCATTGGGTTATTTCCACTTTGATACTATCGTTTATAATCGATCATGAATTATTCCTGTAGCCGATAATAGGTTGTAGACAGTCCAATATTTGTTTGTTTTTTTCTCATGTGCTAAAAGGTTTCTTTAGATAATTTAGCAATGTTACTACCTTGGCAACATTGAAAATTTGATGTATTAGCATTATACAGATAATCAGCTAAATTCCATATTTGTTATACTAGGTCAGAGGTAAGTTTTTACCTAGCACAAATGTGATGAAATAAATTATGTTAGGGAATCTTTGAGTGGGGAATTCATTCTTGGTACTCATTTGCACATGGTAAAACACTGAAATCAAAGATGACTGCCATGCACTCATTGCGTAGTAGTAATGATTATCATATTTATTTTCAATAACAGTAGTCTCACAAAGAGCAGTCTCTTTTGCAGGTCTAACACTTTGGAATTCCCAACCACCCCATTTACAGAGCGCTTCATCTTAATGGCCTGGTCAGATATCAACGGATATCGGAAACGTATGCCCAACGAATAGACAATTAAAAAAATTAAATTATCCGGTGATGAAAGTCGTCTCCATTGCTTCATGTACAAAACATAGAACAACGTACATCACCGGACAAGGAACGGACAAGAAACGTACAGAACGGATGGAAAATTTAGCTCTCCGTTTGCGCAATCCGTTGATATGTGACCGGGCTATAACATTCAAACATACTTATACAAAGACACCCTTTATACAATGTATAATCTCAGTTCTCCCCCATTTCACCCATCTCCATTTTTGTTTGTTTTTTTGTTTACTAGTTGTATTTTATTTTGTATGTGTTTATTTTGAAGCAGCTCCTTCACTTAGGGACCATATACCCACCAATATTGTTTTTAATCTTTTTATGAGTGAATAAATCAAGTCATGATCTAAATAAATGTATGTATTAGATATATTTAAGCTTGGTTGCCACCATTGCAACATTGGACAATGCATGTAATGAACTTCGTATAATTAGGTAATTTAGACTAATTATTTGCATATCCCATAAATATTATATTATTGTGAACCCAGTACGTTCAAATAATGGGTAGCATACTATTTTTCCTAGGTTTTGGGGGCTACAAATTAATTTCTGATACATGTACTTTACTTCATATATCATCATGGCAACCTTCTCAGATCAAAGATGGCCGCTCGATCTCCTGAGAACCCATTCTAGGAAACATGTGTTCATTCTTCTGGTTATATGGTTTGTTTCATTTCTGATTTTACAATACAATTATAATTTTACAATAAATGAACGTACTACAAAAACAAACATTTTTTAAAATAACAAATATCCAGTGTATATAATAGTAAACAAAGATACTAACATAAATAATATACTGTATAACGCCTAACTGTAAAGAAAAGGAAAGAAAATGCAAATTAAAGAGACAACATCCATAACAAAACACAACACTCCTACATATAATATGTGAAGAAAACCAGATATAATGTAATACATACAACAGAAATGATAGCGAATAACTTGTCTTTGAAAGAATTCTCAATGACGTCATAATATTGTCGTCCATACGACACAAATTGTCATGGCAAAAATGGTCTTTTTCAGATGTCATAGAGACGTCGTAATCTTGGATATACGTCGTAATCATGGATATACGTCGTAATCATGGATATACGACAAAAAAGATAGTGAAAATAAGTCTTTGAAAGACTTCATAGTGATGTTGTAATAACGTCATCCATAGAACAAAAACTAATTGGACAAACTAGCTTTGGGATTTGTAATATCCAGATATAAAGATGTTGTCTATATGTAAATATAGAGTTAACTATTCTTTAGTTAATTGCCTTTTGAATTGTCCATACGACAAAAATGAAAAGCGAAGCACCGAAAAGTAAGTCTTTTGAAAAAGTCTTAATGACATAATATTGTTGTCCATACGACACAAATTATCATGGCGAAATTGTATTTTTAAGACGTATTAATGACGTCGTAATCATGTCACCCATACGACAAACAAAGCTAGTGAAAACTAGTATTTAAGAGACGTCATAATGCCGTCGTAAAAAAGTCGTCTATACGCCAACAATAATTACAAACAAGTCTTTGAAAGACGTCATAATCACGTAATAACGTCGTCCACACGACATAAACCTTAATGGCAAAAATGGTCTTTGAAAGAGGTAATAATGACGTCGTAATACGACAAACAAAGCTAGTGAAAACTAGTCTTTGAATGACGTCATAATGACGTCGTAAAAAAGTCTTCCATACCACAAAAATTATTGCAAAAACTGGTCTTTAAAAGACGTAACAATGATGTCGTAATGAGGTCGTTCATACACCATAAAAATGATGGCAAAAATCGTCTTGAAAAGACATCATAAAGACGTCCTAATGACAAAATAAATCGTGAAAAATGGTATTTGAAAGACGTAATAATGATGTCGTAATCATGTCACCTATACGACAAACAAAGCATGTGAAAACTAGTCTTTGAAAGACGTCATATTGACGTCATAAAAAGGTCGTCCATACGCTAAAAATAATTGTTTAAATGTCTTTGACCATGTTGACAGACGTCATAATCACGTTGTAATAACGTCGTCTATACGACAAAAAATAATTGGAAAACATGTTTTTTAAAAGACGTCACAATGACGTCGTAATGAGGTGATTCATACGACAAAAAATGATGGCAAAAACTAGTCTTGTAAACACGTCATAATGACGTCTTAATATTGTCGTGCGTACGACATAAACCTTAATGGCAAAAATTGTCTTGAAAAGACATCATAAAGACGTCATTTTTACGACGTCCTTATGACAAAAATATATAGTGTAAAATTGGTCTTTGAAAGACGTAATAGTGACGCCGTTTTTACGTCTTTCTTACGACACAAATTATCATGTCAAGAATGGTCTTTAAAAGACGTCATAATGACGTCGTATTCACATCGTTTACACGACATACGACGTGTTTACCAGTTAACGACCAAATTAAGACGTCATAAAGACGTCAGTCTGCTATCAGGGAAAGTCATCATCCACTACCAGCTACCAGCTACCATTAAAATATCTTACACCACAGGGATATACCATTCAACAGAAATACCATAGAATATACTCTACCATATAACATACCGTAGAAATACCATACACCATACAGCCACCATAGGGCTGCCATAGATCTACCATTCACTTTAGAGCCACCATTGAATCACTAACCACCATTAATATACCATAAAGTCGTCATCCACCATAGAGCTACCATTAAAATATCTTACACCACAGGGATATACCATTCAACAGAAATACCATAGAATATCCTCTACCATATAACATACCGTTGAAATACCATACACCATACAGCCACCATAGAGCTACCATAGATCTACCATTCACTTTAGAGCCACCATTGAATCACTAACCACCATTAATATACCATAAAGTCGTCATCCACCATAGAGCTACCATTAAAATATCTTACACCACAGGGATATACCATTCAACAGAAATACCATAGAATATCCTCTACCATATAACATACCGTTGAAATACCATACACCATACAGCCACCATAGAGCTACCATAGATCTACCATTCACTTTAGAGCCACCATTGAATCACTAACCACCATTAATATACCATAAAGTCATCATCCACCATAGAGCTACCATTAAAATATCTTACACCACAGGGATATACCATTCAACAGAAATACCATAGAATATCCTCTACCATATAACATACCGTAGAAATACCATACACCATACAGCCACCATAGAGCTACCATATATCTACCATTCACTATAGAGCCACCATAGAGTCACTAACCACCATTAATATACCATAAAGTCATCATCCACCATAGAGCTACCATTAAAATATCTTACACCACAGGGATATACCATTCAACAGAAATACCATATAAATATATTCTACCATATAATACACCATAGAAATACCATAGGTCGGCATCAATGATATACCATTGACCATATAACTCCACCATTCAGCAATTGTGTGGTGTACCATACACATACCATTCACCACTGAGCTGCATCATAGAAATACCATTCACCATAGAGCTGCACCATAGGAATACCATAGATTTTTTTTGTAAGGGCCGCATCGTCATTGGGTCAAACCCCCCCCCCCCCCCCCCCCTCTTAGCAAAATAGCCAAAAAAAATCGCCTCGCCGCTTCGCGGCTCGTGGACGATGCTCTGCATCGTCATTGGGTCAAACCCCATGATCATCCCCCCCAACCATGAGAAGAAATCGACGCCCTTGACATGGATCGTTGACCCGGTGTGCGCAAATTTGGTATCAAAAGTTGCGCAAGACTCTAAGGAAAAAAGTCATGAAGTGGCACCGTAAAATCGCGAAAATAGCGGAGGGGGGGGGGGGGGGGGGGGTTAAATCAGCCCCCCAGTCTTTTTAGGGTTAATATGATTATTAAAGGGGACCACCAGGCAAAGAAAAACACATAATTATATGTTTTGGTACCATTTAGTGGTATCAAATAGATACCCAACAATTTGCAAAGGGTTGTGTAATTCATAAACAAAGCAATTAATTACCACCACTTACGAAACCACTATTATTCCTGGTTCCGTACGGGCCGAACAATTGCGAGTGCGCCAATGATAAGTATGGCGTATAGGCTACGTTTGGAGACAATCGAATCCCGGACGATCCGTTCGCTCTGGACAAAGTAGTCTTCGTACATGCAGACCCATGAACGCATGCTTTAAAGAATGGTGATGCGTTTTCCAAATTTGTTTTCTTTTTCTGAAAACATATTTTTGTGAACTTGTTGATGGAATGGACTACTAAAGATGTTACCTTTCTCTTATAAGAATATTATTTTTGAGTGGCGGTACCCTTTATAAAAGTCTGAGACCATGCACCCTTTATCGTCATCATCCTAGTTTCTAACCCAGGTCGATGTGTACGAAGAGCAGCGAGCACATGCATGACCATTCGATAGACCAGTACCCCCGTTGCAGAAAAGAGTTGCAATCGATTGTAAAGTTGCAATGAATTGTAAGTCAGATCGTGCCTGACTAAATGCGCAAATATGATTGGTCCAAAGGTGCATAATTATTATACTGACTTTCAATTAATTGCAACTCTTTCTGCAAAGGGGCCCACTGAATACCTCTTCTATGCTCAGTGGAATAACCACCTGGAACAATCTTGATGTTCAGTCTAGTGGGCAGCACTGTGTGTGGTCAGTCCTAACGATGCCTATTCAGGGGCATAGCTTCTAGGGCCCCTCAATAATTTGACAAAAACAATCATGAACAAATGGTGAAAATATAGAATGTTTGCCCCAATCATTGATTACACCCCCCCCCCCCAAAAAAAAAGGTCTGACCTCGCTACACCACTGATATGCGCCCTGCCCGACACCCACACATTACGGTATTTTCGCAAACCTGAAGACGACGAGTAGTGGGGTGGTTAAGGGGTCCATGACTGCATTTTGGGGTACGATTGTTTTACTTGGCATACATACTCCTTGGATCAAAAAAAGAAAATTCGTCAAAAGAGACACTCTGTATCTATGCAAATTAGGCCTAATTTCCATAATTGATATACAGAGTGTCTCTTTGGATAAATTTTCTTCTTTTGATCCAAGGAATTTGTATGCCAAGTAAAACAATTGTACCCCAAACTGCAGTGAACACCCATATTTGTGACCCCTACTAGAAGAAATGACGTCATTTAGGCGAGAAATTACGTCACTTACGTTCTCTCTCGTCGTCTGGCCAATCTGAGCACTAGTTCATGCCCGATTTCAGGTTCGTCGGAAAATCCAGTGCACCGTCTTCAGAATTACGTAATCAGAGAAGTATCAACATGTATATGTGTGTGTGTGTGTGTTTTATACGTGTGTATGTGTATGTGTGGTGGATTATGTAACTGGTGTATGCGTGTGTGTTTGAATGTGTGCGTGTGTGGCTTTGTGTACGTGTGTGCGCATTTGTGCGTGTGTGTGTGTTTGTGAGTGTATATGTGTTTGTTTGTGTTTGTTGGAATGCGAGTGCATGCGTGCGTGTGTGTATCTGCGTATGTATAATATACGGGTATGGGTTTTTGTTTGAGTGTGTGCGTGTGTTTGTGTTTGTTTGAGTGCTCGCGTGGATGAGTGTGCGTGCGTGTGTTTGTGTTTATGTGGATGTGCGTTTGTGGGTGTTTGTGTGCATTTGTGAGTGTGCATTCATGTGTTTGTGTGGGAGTTTTATTAATGTTGTGTTTGTGTGTATACGCGTGTGTAAGGGTTTGTGTTTGTGTGAGCGCATGTGTGGGGTGTTTGTGTGCATTGTTGTTTGTTTGAGTGCGAGTGCGTGCGTGCGTGCGGGAGTGGATGTTTGTGCGTGTGAGTATACGTGTGTGTAAGTGTGTGTGTGTTTTGTGTGATTGAATGCGTGTATGTGTGTGTGTGTGTCTGTGTTGGAGTTTGAATAATTCAGTCGGGTCGTGTGTTTGCGCATGTGTATGTTTGAAAGTGTAAGGTGTGTGTGAGTGTTTGTCATGATTGTGTGTAGAAGGGAACGACGTCATTGTGAACGCGCGTTAACTGAAAACGAAAATGGTTCAAAGGCAGCGAACAGGTAGTGAACAGCACGGGTTGACTACATCCAATAGACCGCTTCTGTGATGTATGCAAATAATATTCGTATGACGTATAGACTCCCCGTTGGCAAACTTAACAATAGTAACTAGGTTCGGCAAGATAAGTATGCCGGAGCTTACCGGACCTAGTTACTATTGTTAAACAGTGCCAACGTGGAGTATTACGTCATACGCATATTATTTGCTTATACAGGGTGGCCCAGAAATAACGGAACGGGGTACTTTCCATTATAAAGAAATATACATGACTAGGTTCACTGGATAGATAATCTTTTAAAAAGAACTTTGATATCATCAACAGTAATGTTTTTGTTTGGGTGTTCGGAATAACGAATTTCTTTTAAAAAGATTATCTATCCAGTGAACATATTATCACAATGGCAAATACCCCGTTCCGTTATTTCTGGGCCACCCTGAAACGGTCGTTCTAGGACGGGAAACTCGTTCTCGTTCACATAAGCGAAAACTCCCTATTATTCAGAACTAGACTACATGTAGCTGTTCACCGAAATAATTATATCCATCCCGATCATGCCCTTTTCATGCTCCTCACAAAACTAAATCTATTGTTATTTTTCTTATTCAAGTATCTCAGTCTTCTCGGGACGTACATAAAGTATATTATGCAACCAGAAGATTCAGCTAAGCCCCTCCGAAACCCGTGGGGTCACTCTCATACAAAAGTGCTACCCACCCGTGTCCATCAACCTCTGAAATAGACCCTAACGTCGAAAAATTGTGCACCAGAAATAGCCTTTTTGTGTTTTTTTTTTCTTCTTCTGAGTGAAAACGTCGACGACGCAGTACTAGCTGAAAATGATACCCTTTCGGCGCTTTTTTTTGGACGCGGGTGCGTAGCCAGTCATGTTGGGAGTGACCCGACCCCCCCCCCCCCCCCCACCCTACGAACACAAAATCACACAAATATAGAGACGCATTGTAAACTTCAACATATGGATGCAAACCTTTACTTAAGATTTTCTGCTGTAGGTTTTCATGTATTTACAAGTTCACCAAATAGTCTGGATCATTACAGCCATGTTCGTTCTGATTAAAAACATGATCAACAAATAATACAAAGATTTATCACAAGCAAAGTCATCTTCTGTAGAATGTGTAAGGTGATAGATAGTATTTATATATTTTAAGACAATCCAAACCAATACATAACTTGCTTATGACCATACCGAGATTAAATGTACAAACATTTCACAATAACTATTCAACATGTTTCTTATTTAAAAGGGAACCAACACCCAAAATAATGTTCTAATATGTGAAAGAGAATATTTTTAGTAGTTTAATCTGGATGACCGTTTATTCCACATAAACTTTAGAAAATAGGTTTCGTGAACATTTTTTACCCTAATTTGAAACTCATCATCATACTAAATTATGTGTTCATGGGTCTAAATTCGAAGACTATGATCTATGATTACAAAGTTCCTGGGACAGTAGAACTAGTCTGTTTCTGCAGACCAATAAAAGTTTATTTGCAGTAGTTATGATTATATTTAGCAAATTTGGGGACACATATTTTGGATGGTTCCTGGTAGAATGGATTCATAAAACTTATCACTTTGATATTTATATTAAAAGATAATTTTAAGGTGTTGGTTCCCTTTAAGATCTCACACATTAACACAAAGCATTTCTATTATCCAAAACTTGATAATACTATACTTTCTGTAATTTTAACAGAACAGTGTACACTTACAAACGAGTCATCACTCATCACTACAAGTATCTTGCCACAAATTTTCCTCAAAATGTTCAGGCTATATAATACTTCAGGTACTGCATTACATGGCAGCTGAATGGTAAATGCGAATGTACATAGAGATAAAATCACGTTGACACAACCCAAAATCATGAGTCAGACGAGATATTTGAAAATTATGTAATCAGTTTAGGACTGAGCCTGAGCCCCGAGGTATCTTGGTCTTGGTCTAAGCAGGAAAAACATGTGCAATATAAAAATGCAAACCTTTCTAATGGATTAAACTTGATTCAACTACATCAGTTTGTCACAGCTTAGAAACAGAGTCAAATAGAACCCCTGTTTACATCAACTTTGTGCTCCTTTTCAAGGTTCAGGTTAATTAAGGACTCTTCCTTTTTCAATAATATTTTATTTTAAAATGTTACATGTACAAACATTAAAAGGAGACATTATCAACTTGTCAAATGCCTTTACTTTCTTTGTCAAACTTATGTCAATTATCTGGACACCATCTTGCTTTATTGAAATGTAAGTACATGTAGTTAGGCTTAGTCTTCAAATCCAGATCAAGATTAAGTCATCACATTTCACATCGCTATCAATGAAAGGGCTCTAAAGTCAGATATCTTCACTTTCTTTTTAAAACTTGTGTCAACTCCATCAGCTTCTTGCTTTGAGGAAACTTAGAACTGTCAGTTCAGTTGAAGCTAAATGATTTTATCATCTTCATTCTCATTATCACAAATTGAGTCATTGGATTTTACATCACTATCAATAAAAGTCAATGAAAGACCTTAAGAGTTAACAATCTTCACTTTCTTTGTTAAACTTGTGCCAATTCCATCAGCTTCTCGCTTTGAGGAAACTCCCGTTAGTTCTGTAGAACCTGGGGTTTCATCATCTTCATCCTCCTCATCCAAGTCCAGCTCATCAGAGTCATTTCCTTTGCAAAAAGAAATATAAAGAAACAAAACAAATACATTAAAAATCAGTAAAATGGGATAGAATATATTGCAATTATTTGCATTGAACTCTTTTGCAGACAAACATGCTTACCATCAATTCCATGTGTACGTATATCTCCATGTTGTCCACTGAATAATACAAATTGGTATAAAACTATAAATAGTATTAGTAATGATCTTTTGATCATACAAATTATATTAAGTTATAATATAGGCCTATACTTTAAAATAGCCTAGCCCTAGGCCAAGGAAGCCTAAGCCTTGGCTTGGCCTTGGGCATAGACCCTAGCGCTTATTTATACATGTTCCAACTTCCAGTTTTATACATGACAATTAAATACATGTAATGATGTATTCCATGCATGATTCCATGCAGTTGCAGAAAG
Source organism: Echinarachnius parma (assembly GCA_037951105.1). Taxonomy (NCBI): domain Eukaryota; kingdom Metazoa; phylum Echinodermata; class Echinoidea; order Clypeasteroida; family Echinarachniidae; genus Echinarachnius; species Echinarachnius parma. The sequence continues at coordinate 88,400 of JBAMJV010009574.1, forward strand.
AACATTTCATTGAAAAAACACAAAAGTCCACAAACTGCAAAGTATACAACTTGTACAGCTAACTTGTTTATGACTATGTTCTTGTTTATTTGTTCGTGCAAAGGCTAGCTAGTGCAGACAAACCTGTTTCAGTGAGTACGTCCCCGTCACCTTTCGGACCGGGAGTGACCCGGCACGAGGCCGCGGCAGAGTCCGATGATTGCGATGTCGATGATGGCTTTTTCTTGCCGTTGGCATTCTGTCTTTTCTCCTCCTCTACAAGAGTCGTAAGGTATGAGTTCACCTCAGACTGAACACTTGATACTGCCGTTCGAAGTTCTTCATGTGAGAATCTGCCATTGCTTCCTGTCGCGAGCGTATTCCGAAAATATTTACTTTCACCATTCCTAGAAACGACAGAACAACTTACTATGGGCGCTGCCATCTTGGATCAAACTAGACTCGCATCAGACTCGCAATCATATTTATTTTATGAATTTTAGTCTGTATAGACACGAGTTGTAAATATAACAAATAAGTTACCATTCATTTAAATTATTTTAATTAACATGCTTTTAATATTGACTAATCACGCTGTTGTTCAGAACTTTATTCCAGACACTTAAAACAAAAAGTCCCCACAAAAACTAATTCCGTCATTCATCGAGATTGCTGAGCTGTACTGAAGAACACGACACAGTTTGCGTCTTGGAAATGTGTTACTCCTACAGTTTGTTCTCCACAACAGAATAAATACGAATTTCGAGGAAGCTAGATTCACATTATGCAGTCTACGTCTTGCTACCGCTAAAAGTAAAAAGGGTGAGATGAGAGGTTGTATATTTGATACAATAAATAAGTTGTGTTAACATTCGGGCCAATATCATTATCAGTTTCAGGCTTCACAGGCGGCCGTCCAGCCCGGCGGTGTCCCGGTGTGAGTTCGTCGACGTTCCGGTGGGAAAAGAACATGTCAAGTAGTTAGGAAAGTTTTCAAATTTTCATGAGACAACATTTATAAAAGTGCAGGATAACCGATAATTACTTAAACATTGTGTAAACAAATATTTTCGAATTATAAATGTTGGTGCAGGATCACCCTAAAGTGCAGGATTACTGTGCAGGATCTTTACAATTGCTTCTAACATGTCTAAAATGTCTCTTTTGACATTTATTTTTAAAAAGACAAAAGCCAAACAAAGTCAAAGCCAAAGCAAAGGGGGCATTCTCTTCGAAGACGTGCCCACGACTTATTATACATGACTAAAATAAAAGAACTCATGGCCATGCTCTAAGACTATACAATTTGTAATTGCCAAGTCGTGGGCACGTCTTCGAAGAGAATGCCAACAAAAGGTGTTGAATGTGTCTAGACTTTAAATTGTCCTCAGTCAATTTACTATTTAGTCTTGCTATTGAATGAAAAACCTCCTAAATGAACCTTGGAAGAATGCATTCATATCCATAGGTGACTTGTAGTCACTAGTAAGATTAAGTTTGATCCGAACATTTCAGCATTCTCTACGTAAGGCTAAGCCACCCCTGCAAGTCGGCTTGCGCATACATGAGAAAAAGAACGGATATTTTGTCATGCATGCGATGTCCTGGGCACGCTTAGAGAATGCTATTTTTCTCACACATGGTATATAGTCTCTTGGTAAGTGGCAGTATTAACCCGTTCAGGACTGGTCACGAAAATACTCTGGCTTCGATCTATGGGAATTACAGGTTGAGTAGAATCTCTCTTTCTCTCTTTCTTCCCTGTCCCTTTATCTTTTGTATCCCTTGTTCTTTCCCATTGGTCTTTCTTTACGCATGATCTGTAAAGTATAAGTGGACGGGTGTGTGTGTTGATATGTGAGTGCATGATGTGTGTAATAGTAAGATGCTGTACTCTTGTTATTTTTTGTTTACAACTCTATGACTTTGTTAGTTGTTTTACTTTGTTGTGTAGGGCCCTGATTAAGCATCTACTGCTTCTCAGGGGTCCTAACCATTATTTTGTTTTGATATTTTGTATACATCGATTACTTCCCACTGATTCGTATATTTTTGTTGTTTTTATAATGGTTAAATAAATGAAATGAAAATGATATAGCAAAATCAGTCTTGTGGTTTGTGGTTGCACCATGTGAGATGGCACTCTAGGGTCACTCTCATAGGCAGGCTGCAGTAAACAAATTTGTGAGACTGGCAAAAATCATAAAATCATTTCTAGCTAAAATCTCACCAATTAATCAAACTTAACATAACAGGGGGTTAGAATTGAATATAATTTAAAACTTACATGAGCTTTCCAATGTCAGAAGCACTTTAAATTCCAGTTTTTAAAATATTTGATCTATGACTTGAAGCTCCAATCTGAGCATGAGCTTTCTGACTGTGCAGCCCTCAACCACAGGTTTTAGAACAGTTGTTTACATGTTTAGGCTTGACTGCCAGCCAGTATTATCAAAAGGCTGAAGGGATTATTTCAGAGATTAGTGTCTGAATGACCTAACTGACAATGGGTTCTGTAAAAGTACTCTGACTTGTACTATTTGCAGGGGTGCAGCATTTCAATAGGTGTCTGGACAAGACAATAGTCAATACATGTGGCTTTTGTATCGCATTCCAAAGTATATAACAATGAATATAGGTCAATTTGTGACTCTAAGGAATTCTTTACAACCAGCTTTGAACTACTTATAAGATTAACACAATGATTCAATGAAGGCATGCTATAATTGTTTGTTGAACAAAGGCCAAAGCCATATTATGCAATTTATACAGACTGTCATACACAGCATCAAATTGATCAATATTGTGAAAAACATCTAGTTTTAAGGCTAGGTAGACAGCAGTCTTGGAGGTCTCGAGGCCGGCCTCGGCCTCGAGGCCGACTTTGCCAGGCCTCGGCCTCGGCCTTGGCCTCGTAATGCTGTGACTCGGACTCGTCCTCGGCCTCGTAGCATGCGGCCTCGGCCTCGATGACTCGAGGCCGGTTCGAGGCCGGAAGATTTCATAGAATCTGGTGAATTTAAGATTCAACATCTATTCACTATTTTGAAGTATTTTCCAATAATATTTCATTACAAAAAAATAAAAATGTAAATCAGATTGATAGTTAAGTTCATGCACAGCTACGACCTACGTACGTACCGTACCCATCGATATCTCTCGATGTAATATAGTACGGTACAGTCAAAGATCCTACATACAGCGCTGCAGCGCTCTGATATACAGCGTGCGCACCCTAGAATTTGAAGATCTTGGTTGTTCAAAATTTTAAACAGCGTTGTTAGAGGGACCGGCTTAAACAGCATTTTTGGTTGTTTAAAAAGTTGTTTAATTTGTTTTGCTGTGTATGCACAAGGCAAAGTAAGTTACGCAATGGCATGTGATCGATTAGATCACGATTATTTGGTAATACTGAAGTATCTCGAAAATACTTTTGCATTTTCATGAAATTGTCAGTCTTGGAGGTCTTGAGGCCGGCGCCGGCCTCGAGGCCGACTTTGCCAGGCCTCGGCCTCGTAATGCCGTGACTCGGACTCGTCCTCGGCCTCGACCATGGTGACTCGGACTCGGACTCGGCCTCGGACCATGGTGACTCGACTACAACACTGGTAGACAGGGGAATTCCCCAGTGTTTACTTGGACAATGAGGGCAGCTGACTATCAGACTTTTTTCAAGGCAATGGAGTAAGGGGTTAATGCAGCATGCTGTTAACCCCTTGTCTTGTAGGGGTGGTGAGATGGGTGGATTGGTGAGTCCTGAAAAGGACTGTTGGTAGTCCTAGAAAGGACTGTTGGTGTAGTCCTGAAAAGGACTGTTAGTATTCTTTCTAGGAGAGTCCTAAAAAGAACTGTTGGTAGTCCTAGAAAGGACTAATGGGATAGTCCTGAAAAGGACTGTTGGTATTCTTTCTAGGAGAGTCCTAAAAAGGACATTTGGTAGTCCTAGAAAGGACTGTTGGTAGTCCTAGAAAGGACTGTTGGAATAGTCCTGGAAAGGACTGTTGGTATTGCGAGGAGAGAGTGGATGGTAGGAGGGGCTCGACGTTTCGAATAGGTTGACTATCCGTCGTCGGGAGAATTCCACTCTAGAAAACTGATCACTTTGAAAGAAGTTGAATGAGAGGAATCATGATATAAAATCTTATCAAAAACAGAAGACAACAAAGTTATGACTAGTACTTCGTTTTAATTTAACTTTGTTGAGAATCATGAGATTGTTTGTGTTCATTCATAATTGCCGCCGATCATGATGTCATTTGTGAGCTGCTGCTATTGTGATTCGTACATATAATGTATCCTTTAATTAACTATAATAAATATGTTCTTAATTACAAAGCAATTTTATTGAACATGTTAACACACTTGCCCCGGCCATGACCCGGCCATCCGGTATTCCTTCTAATTTTTTAGTAAAAACACTTGAGCAAAATATTACATCTATATCTAGGCAGACATATTTTCCAATTTTGGACAAGATTAAATTAAATTGATTGATTGAATTGATTGTTTCTTTACTTTCTTGACCGATTCTGTATTTTCATTGATTGTTCTCATCATTCTTCTTATTCTGTGAAACAATGATAAAATCTAGCCTAGACTTCAGGGAATTCCCCTTTTTATAGAGTCACCAAAATTCAAATTTATGTTAGTGGACAGAATATTAAGAATTCAACTTTAACTTGCCGTAGACCACCGGGTAAGTGCTAGTGTTGAGCTGTTGTATGTAAATTATTAACATATTTTTTCTTTTCTCTTTAATTGTCACAGATCTAAGAAGTAAATCTACCAGTCCAGACCACTGACACATTTATCATCGAGTGAAACGTTCAGAAAGTAACCAAGGGTAACCATGAATTTCCGTCAGAGAATGGCGTGGTTGTTTATCCTCGCCTTCCTCGGGCTCAGCTGCCTCCTGTGGTACTGCATCTTCGAGATCAGTGATCAGTACAACGTCCTCGCCCTGGACCACGTGCAGACATACTCGGACACACTGCGCCTTAATCCGCACCAGCTCACGTGGTACATGTCTGTGACTCGAAGACTTCTCGCGCTTCCATTCTGGTTCTGGCTCTTCATCTTTGTCCTCCCGTACTTGCAGATCTTCTGCGTTTTGATAGCGTGCACGCGCAGTGATCCGCTGAGTGCAACCGTTATGGTAGTGCCAGTCTTCCTGTGTATGAAGTTATTAAACTTTGGGGGGAAGTCGGAGGAGACGCAATACCTTGTTAAAGAGGACCTAGACCTTCCACTCCTCCAGACTGTTCCTGTCTCGTCGACCTCGTGACGTGGTTATGGAACCTATTTACCAGCAGGTAATCATATATATCTTGATAGCAAGGATGCAAAATGACCGTTATTATGTTATTTGTTGGTACCCATCTTTCTCTGTATGAAATGATAAATCGGAGGAGACGCAATACCTTCAGTTGTGAAGAGAGACCTTCCACATCTCCTGATGACCTTGTGACAGTACCTGCAATTGTCAGGTGAAGTAATGCAAATTCACATACATTAAACACAAGTATGCAACAATAATGGTGGTGACTGACTTGGGAGGCAAATTGGAGAAGACACAATACCTTTTCAAGGACCAAGTCCTTCCAGAGATCCAGATGGTTCTTCTTCAGATGCTCATCAGTGCTCATGACATGGTACCTTGGTACCCGTCCTTGCAGATGAATCAGGCAAAGTGACCGTTAGGTGCATATAATCACTTGATCAGTTATTTGGTGGTGTCTGTCTTCCCGTTTGTAGGAAGTGATGCAAATTTGGTGGCAAATTGGAGGCAAAGCAAGACCTTGAGACGACCAAGACCTTCCAGATCTCAGATCACCACATGGTTCCTCTCCAGATGACCTCATGACATTGTACTGTACATGTACGTGCAGCCTATAAAAGCTTGCAGCCTTGATAATCAAAATGATTGATATGCATAAATAGTTGTTTGGTAATTTGTCAATTTTTCCTATTTCTTGTGTGAAAGGATTTCAATTCGTTGGTAAATTGGAGCAGATGCAATACATTCTTTCTGAGGATGTAGACTTTCCACAAAAGTCCAGAAAAGAGGGACAACCTCATGACATGAAACTTTGTTTTAATTTGTTATTAGACAGTGACTTGAAGGCATGTTACACTGAGTTGTGTAGATCTATAAGGCTTACATACTGGGAATAGGATTATCAAGGAAAGCATACAATACCAATGAAAGAGTGAAGCAGACTATTGGAACGTAGTTATTATGTAGTAATTGAGATGTAAGAATTAAGGTAGCGATAAGTGATTCGATTTGGTGGTTTTGTACTAAGTACTGGGCTAGTGGTTAATTTGACAATTTTGAATGTAAGGAATGGTAGAAAGATAACCATTAGATGGATCCAATTGTAAATCTTCCATTTTTAGAAAGATGGATGTACTTCACTGATAATTATTTCAAATTTCATTGTTTGTCATCTGGGTCTATATTATCATTAAATATAGGGGGAAATCTGTGAGTATAAAGTAAACAATAGAAATATTTTAGTTGTGTTTCTATAATTTATTTCTAAAAAGAACTTAATTGCTAGTTAAAATGTTATGATATCATTTTACAAAACCATAATTTGATCAGGAAATACAACTCATAATTTAGAGATGTCAACTTTAATCACATTGTAATTTTCAGACATTCCATTGCCATTATATATCATAAAAGATGACATAGTCATAGCATAGACATTACTTTTCATATTGCCATACAGATAAAAATATATGCATTCTATTTGTTCAATGAGAGTAACATATTTAACAAAATCCACCAAACTATGTCACTGTAGTGTATATATATATATATGTAGAGGCTGAAGAGCACATACAGTGTAGCATCATTATAACAAACACCTTGGGCCCATTGAATTGACTTTGTTAGATCAGGATACAGTATATCTTGTTATATCAGTGCTTGAAATTAATACAAAATACATCGAACCTGGACCTGTGATATTACCTCACTATATCAGGAACCTTGTCTTAACAGAACTTAATTGTTATAACGAGGTTCCACTGTACCAACAAATATTCGCAAATTAGCATTTTTGTGCAGTCTGATAATAATAATAATAATATGAATATGAACATTTATATAGCGCAGCTACTATAAATGTATAATACAGTCATACATATAGCACCTAATATGATTGATTATAATAATCTCTAAGTACTTAACATTATTAGTACAATTGGTACATACTGTATGTTTCACCTCTACTACATGTAGGTCCCATTTGTACACCTTGGTAGGGAGCATCAATAGTGGATATTTTTGGATAACTTGTATTGTTGAGAGAAATTTGGGCATATACACAGGTTTTGAACGCGGGATCCCTCTGAATGGAGAGCACATCGTACTCAACCCATCTTACCACACCACACCCAAGCCTCCAAAAGCTGTGCGCATGCTTACCTCTTTCCTTAACTATAATTTGTATTTTGGGGTCTTGTTTCATTTGTGTTGTTGTATTTCTCCTTTTTTGTTCTGGTACTTGAGCTGCAGTGATCCATTTGGTTGGCCTTCCAGAATTTCCACTTAAGCTCTGTGCATTTAAGACCATTCCAGTAGGATAGATTAGTGCATGCACTACCACTGATGTACAATAATAACAAGATAAAGCTTTGCACCAATTGTTGTAACCAAATAGACAAGAAAAGAAGCAAATTCTTTCAATTTTTACCAATTTACTCATGCATACTGGTCAACTTAACCAATGCTAGAAATAAACTAAATATCCATGTGTCCAAGTTAAGATTTCTCAAATGTTGATGGCCCAAAACTTGGATCTGGTGGCTAAAAACAAAGAAAACATTGAAATAATTTAAAACAATACATTAAGCATCTTAATGCATCTGTTTCGCAATGAAATATGTACAAATTCATAAAATATGGTGCATTTGTCAAGTTGTATGTAAATGCCAGTGAACTTGTCTTGGTTGACAATTTGTAATGATAACATTTTGGTTGCCAAAATCTAATTTTTAGCGACCCTGTGCCAGCACTTAGCAGACCAAAGCTATAGAGCCCTGACTATGCATCAGCCATCAATCCTTATTATGCATGGCTGTCCCTGGCTGGAAGTAGGCTAGCAGACCACCAGGATTCATTGGTGCATTTTTATACCACCGTATTCCTAAAAATTTGTCATCTAGATCATTATCTAAGAGGTTGGTTGGTCAGATGGGTCAGTCTTATCAATGTTTCAGCCTGTTGTAAAACACAAACTGAATGATTCTCTTTGTGCATGCCACTTGCCAAGATTTGCATATCCATGAGTCATCGGTTAAATTTTAAGCAAATTCATGAGTAATCTGTTTGAACAATAAATGTTGTTTTCAATGTAGGGAATGTCTTACTGCCATGAATGTTTCATTTTATATTTTGAATGACATTATATGCAATCGTTTTTTTTCTCTATATTATCATTGACTGACATAATTACTATTAAATAATCAAGAGTTTAAAATTACCCCATGAGAAACCATGCCAACCCAAGATACTACAGTATAATAAAACATGTTCAAAATGTTGATACTTCAGTTTGTACTTTAATTGTAAAGGTTTTAAATCTGAAAGGTAATATCCAGTGAAACCTTGTTATACAAGGTCTTTGGGACCAGAAAAATAACTTGTCATAAGAGGTTTATATCAGAGCTCTTTGCTATGAGGTTCCGCTGTTTTATTAGTTTATAAATACCATAAGGGTATTATTATGTAATTATACAAAGTTACTAATGCAATTGAATAAATGTACATCGTCATGTCCTTCAGTTTGTAGGCTTTGTGTTGTAATATATGGAGATTAAAAAGATGTTTGACTGTTGAGTGTTGACTATAGAGAATATATTATGTTCAGATACCGGCAGCATGATTGAAGGTCTAGATTATTCGTACATCTCAATATTGTTTTGAATTGTCCTGGAGATGGGTTGAATTTCTTTTTTTTAATGTTTTTTTTAAGGGGATTACAATTTTAAAAAACTGTTAAAAACTGTTATAATACTGATAAGTACACGTAACTTGTATGTGTACATGTATGTTGATGTTTTAAATGAATGAAATTAGCCAAGAAAAGTGGGTTTCATCAGGAATTAAACCTGAGAAGCCCAATTTTCCTTGCTAATTTTCATTTATTTACATGTTATTTATTTCTGGTCTTGAATGTTTTAATTTAATATGTTTTATAAACATTTTCGGGACTACCGAGAGAGATAAGAATCATGCTTCATCTAACTTATTAATTTCTTATTTATTAAGAAAAAAATGGATCTCAAAGATATGTAGACCCTACGTTCAGTTTTGAGGAGTTCCTACATGTATCAAAATACATTCTATTGACCAATGTATGTTTTAGGTTATTTTTTCCATATTCTTATGGTCTATTGAAGAGTGACAGTACTACACAACAAGTGACACCACAACAAGTATAGCATTAATTAATTGACCCATTCTTTCCTAGAATTTGCTATTCCCATAGAGTTGATACAGGACCCACCAGGTTCCCGTTAGAAGAGGAGATATTAATTAAACATATTTGTACTGGCCTGCACCTTTTTGCAAAGGGCAGAACACTTGACTAGACTAGCTCCACCTCTTCTCAATGGGCATGGGTGTAGACATGACATTGATACCCATTCAACTGGGGGGGGGGATGATCTATTCATTCATCCCCCCCTGATGAATAGGTATTACGTAAGTCGCTACGCCCGTGTCAATGGGTCATGGTTCAAAACAATGGGCCTGGTCTAACTCACTATCAAAAGCTCAACAAAAGTTGTGGGAGAAGTTTAGAACCATTACTATGTTAAATGAACAAGAGTGTGATGTTAGGGGTTATGTCATTATATTGGTACTCTATTGCAAATAAAAATCTGAACAGATTACATCATTGGCAGTCTTTCTTCCAGTTTGTATACAAATTGTATGGAGAAGTTTGGAAATTAGATAATGTTACATAATAAAAGCAAGTATCGAAATATGTAATCTTGTGATGGTTTCAGTAGACCTGTACTATTTAAGCAGCATTGTAATTTGAAATTATAGTTCTGATTTGTTTTCATTAGAAAATGTTTGACTTTTCATTCTTTGGGCTATCATATTTCTTTGTAGACTGGGAATTTTGTTGTGGCTGTTTGTATTTTTTGGAGGGTTCATAACCTTAATTAGTTTTAAAGTGATCTATTTACTTTGAGGTTAATGGATATTTTTTCGCAAAAGTATTGTTTAGGTTTCAATCATATACCAATTTCATTGTAAGATTCTTGAGAATGATATGTGATATTTTCATAGAAAAAGAATGTTTACCTATTGAAAACAGAAAATCAATGTCTGATTATATCCTGATCGCTCTTGTGAAGTACAGTATCTGAAATCTGATACTATGGAAGTCTCGAGTGTCCGAATTAGGATACTCTTGACTTTGGTACATGTAGATGCTTTCAAATTCAATCTGAAATTTCTTGATAATTAGGACCATTTGTAAAAACCAAAACCCATTTCATTCTTCTGTTACCATAACAACAAGGTACAAGAGAAGTGTGAAAGCGAGTGATTTTGGTTGAAAATACAAAGTTAATGGATCACTTTAATATACACCTACAAAACTGACTGTGTGTGTATGTGACACCAGTGTACAATTGTATCTGTGTGGTGGAGGTAGTTCATGAATACCTGTGTGTTTGTGTGGATGAACATGCAGTAGCGTATGTCTGTATTTTTTTATGTAATTTGCATATTTATGTGTGGGTGTAGTGTAAGTGTGTGTTTTCATGTTTGAGTATAGGTGTTTTGGCATGTTTGAGTATTGTCTGTGTGTACTTAGTAGAATATACATGTATGAGTGTTCATGTATATATAATGGAAATTTGTTATATAAAAGGACTGATATATATTACGAAACCCCCTTATGATAATTATGCTGGTCCAAGCTTTTTGTAACGTGACCTGGTACAACAAGGCCTAAGTTGCTTGTTATAACCCGATTCCACTAAATATATACATTTGCCTGCTACCTAGGGCCCCATTTGGTCTTTTGTTTGGTGCAGACCTATTCAGCCCCCTGGACATCATCATCTCAGTCCACCCACCCACACACTATTATTTCTACCACAGCTTTCAAAAACATTCTCCCATTCATGGGTGGAATTAAATAAAATTTATGAAATATTTTTCGCATTTGTACTGCAGTACATATTTTTCGCATTTGTACTGCAGTTTTAATATAAACCACTGCTTTTTAAAAACCATTCTCATGACACGCATGGCTTGAATGATACATGTAAACAATTTGTTTGGTTTGTTTGTAGAAACTGATCTTTGTTGCTTATAAATCACTGTGGGCGAGTAACAGTACATAAGAATATGCCTTTGTTTATATTTGTGACTGGATATATAGCAAAATCCTGCACTTGTCTGTATTTATGTTTTGGAGAAATGGGCAATTTAAGTTCACGTAATGTATGTAAAAGATTTATACTAGCCAAATTGAAACAATCACATCTTTGCCAAATATGAGCCAACTTTTTTAGAACAAAGCATCAAATTTAAGCTTTTCTAATTGATTAGAAATCAAAAATTGTATTTTTACAGACAAGCGCAGGGTTTTGCTATATCAGGTCGAATTTTATTTCTTTCCCTCACCCACATTTGTATTTTTAAAAATATATATTTGGTACTAGTATTAGTATGGCATCATACTTTTGCTAACACAAGTCAGTTAATTTGCTTACACAATTTCCTTATTCACATGTATTCACTTTGGAAAATGAAATCTTATATACTTGATTACCCCCTCCTAGGAGAGTTACTCCCGGAAAACTACCCTGCCCACCCCCACCCCCAAACAATTATCCAATGGATAATTACTACCTGGATGATTACCATTATTGTTTTGTGACCTGCCATCAAATAAATACCACAATGAAGGCAGCACAGAACAAAGAGTAAAGATAAAGGGCAATTCCACGGTAACGGAAGGACATTCAGACGCAATTTTTGAAATTCAATCAAATAATTCCAGGATCCTGCTTATGACTCATCATTGTAAATTACATTTCTGAGACTCTTGGTGGGACACCTTTGATTTCCTATTTTTTATTTAATTTTTTTACATTACGTTTATTAGATATGGACACTAATGAGGCCGGTAACGGAAGGACGGCAAAATGGACATGGATTTTCAAGTTCTTTAGTTATGATCCAATCTCTGTGAAGTTAAGAGGACTATCATGTTACAATGGCTCATAGTCCATTCCCTAATGTTCTAAGAGTATTACAACACTTATTTGAAAAAAATATGTCTATTGGTATATTAATTACAAAAAGTTAATTGCTTCACTGTTCAGTAACGGAAGGACAGAGTTATTTATTCATTTAAAATATACTTTAGGGCTCTCAAAAGACTGAATTTTTAATCTGAACACATATTGTGATATTCAATCATCCAATTTGGTAAAACAAAACTAGATGGACCTTCGACTGCGCGCAGTCGAAAATGATGCCTCCGCCATTGTGTGATTTATATCAAGCTCAAATTAACATGCACTGAATTAATTCTTCCTGGGATACATTAAGGAACCAAGTTTGATTGAAATATGACATTCAGTTCTTGAGATTTTGCAATTACAAGCTAATTTAGCATATATATTGTGCCCTGCGACCTTTGACCTCATGACCTCATGACCTCAAAATCTAACCAGTTATTAGTCACCTCGAGATACATAAATGTACCAAGTATGGTGCAAATCCATTAATCACTTAATGACCCCAAAATCTAATCAGTTCATTGGCACCCTAGGATACATACATGAATCAAGTTTGGTGAGAATCCGTCAATCCGTACTGGAGATAACCCGATCACAAGCTATTTTTGCATATATAATGAGCCCTGTGACCTCTGACCTTTGACCTCATGACCCCAAAATCTAATCAGTTCATTAGCACCCCAGGATACATACATGAACCAAGTTTGGTGAGAATCAATCAATCAGTTCTTGAGATAACGCGATCACAAGCTATTTTTGCATATATAATGAGCCCTGTGACCTCTGACCTTTGACCTCATGACCCCAAAATCTAATCAGTTCATAAGCACCCCAGGATACATACATGAACCAAGTTTGGTGAGAATCAATCAATCAGTTCTTGAGATAACGTGATCACAAGCTATTTTTGCATATATAATGAGCCCTGTGACCTTTGACCTTTGACCTCATGATCCCAAAATCTAATCAGTTCATTGGCGCCCCAAGATACATACTTGAACTAAGTTTGGTGAGAATCTGTCAATCGGTTCTTGAGATAACGCGATCACGAGAACGGGACGTACGGACGGACGTACGGACGGACGGACGGACAACCCGAAAACATAATGCCTCTGGCTACTTCGTTGCGGAGGCATAAAAATACTAGAAAGGAATGCAAAAAATAAAGAAAATCTAGAAATAGGCACTGTGTAGTCCCATGTGTATAGGTTCATGTATGGTGTCTGTTTTTCCTATCAGGAGACGCCCAATATTTTTTTTGATCATGTAAACTGAAAGATATAATGTGATCATGATTTATGAAAAAATAATCCAGAAAAAATAAACAAGATCAGAAATAATCCTCATTTGATTTTTCACTTTTGGCTCATTTGGCGTGGAATTGCCCTAAATTGAATCAGCAACACTACCATAAATCAATTGATCGACATTGAAACGTCAACAACATTTTAAAATGCATGCTCATTTTATGGCTCATTATCTGAATACACAAACTGATTTTTTAACACAGGCACAAACACGCACGTTCACACACAGATAAGATCAGGCCATTATTATACAGTCACACATAAACATCTAGTACTCATTTGTTGGGGGTACTAGTACTTATTGTCTTGGGGTAATCATCTAGGTACAAAATTAACCTATAATAGATGGGTACATGAATTTAAATAAAAGAAAAAATAACTAAAAATATATTCAATCAAATCCAGTTTATTTGAACCATAAAACAAATATAAACAATTATACAATATGGTTTCGAGGCCCATTTACAACAACGTGCCCAGGTGCTTTAAGAATACACGGCCTGTATTCCGAAGTCATGTCTAATATATGATTTATAGTTATACAGGGTGGCAACAAAAAAATTGGAACGGGGCACTTCCCAAAATATAGTAACAAAATGATTATGTCCATTGGAAATGGGAATCTTTTCCAATGAAAAACAATACCAAGAACAGTAATTTTGGTTGTGTAGTTTTTGTTTTAGGGCGCTCTGAGTAGCACCATGTCAGGTTCCCATTTTTGTAAATTTTTACTCAGTGCCTGATAAATCGCACTTACTGCCCGTCATATCATTAAAAAAACATGCCCATTCTCTCGGCACACAGCTGAATGCACACTCAACAATAGCACGCGTATTGCTCGTTGTTCAATGCCATGACGGGCAGTAAGTGCGATTTATCAGGTACTGACTTGGTAAAAATTGACAAAAATGGGAGCCTGACATGGTGTCACTCAGAGCGCCCTAAAACAAAAACTACACGACCAAAATTACTGTTCTTGGTATTGTTTTTCATTGGAAAAGATACCCTATCCGATGGACATAATTATGTTGTTACTTTATTTTGGGAAGTGCCCCATTCCGTTTTTTGGGGGGCCACCCTGTATAGGATTTAGACATGACCTTACTGAATAAATTTGGCATTCTGAAATACACACAGGTGACCAGCGAATTTTGACATCTGACCCTATTTAAAAATTCCCATATGATACATGATTTATGTTTTAAAGGGTAAATTAAAGAGTATACTTTGCAAAAGCTTACCTAATTAAGCTGAGACTACTGTACCAAGAAACAATGATTTGACATTTCATATATATACTTGAAACAAAAATTTTAACCTGCCGGGTATAGAATTACAATGCCTGTTTTAAAAATGGGGTTTAATGCTGCCAAATCCACACAAAAATCTGTAATTCTTAATAATTGTTAAAGGCAAATGCCAGTAGTGGGAAACGCCCCACACAACAAATTTAATGTACGCTCTTATTACTAATCATGTTCATCATTTCAGATTGTTTTATTCTTTGGATTTTAATGTCATAAGCCCTTTAAAAGCAGAGGGGTACCCTACATGGTGTATATTGTGTTTTTATCAATTAGATCCAATAGTTATAATTTGTGTGCATGATGAGGGTGTTTATCAATGTAAGCATGTTTGCATTGAATGATCCCTAATGTGTGTTTGATGTACAATGTGTCACTTTTTTTGCAAACATGTATGCAGAAGCATCAATCAATTTTTTGTTGTAGGTGGGTTGTTGTTTTTTTTTTGGGGGGGGGAAATTTTCTGGTTTTCTGGGGTCATCTATGGGAAAGCTTGAGGCCCATAATTTGATGACTGGTGGTGGGGGCAGAATGACAACCCAGAAGCCAAAATTTCCATTGGGAACGCCAACATTACTAGAGGCTTTTTGATGTGAACCATGTTAACAGATTAGAACATGTGTCAGGGCTCGCCCTGATATTAATATTTATGGTAAATTGCATAACAACTATTGTTTCTAATTTGAGCGAGGAGTAAAAGAATCCATTTGGGAAAGAGTGGAACAACCCAGACTGAACAAGAGGGGGGGCCTTCGTTTCAACCTTTTGCACGCTTGGGACAGGGC
This sequence comes from Echinarachnius parma, assembly GCA_037951105.1. Taxonomy (NCBI): domain Eukaryota; kingdom Metazoa; phylum Echinodermata; class Echinoidea; order Clypeasteroida; family Echinarachniidae; genus Echinarachnius; species Echinarachnius parma. Next base: position 104,063 of record JBAMJV010009574.1, read on the forward strand.
CGTCTGTGAAATCCCAAGACGTCTTACACGCACTCCGAATGCGGTGGTGCGTGACGTTTTCTGCACATCCCTATAAAAGACCACTCTACACTCTGGAGAGTAGCCAGAAGAAGCCGGTAGTTCACCGGCGAAACGGCGCCTTTTCCAGCTTCTCGATTTATAACAAGATATTATTAACTATTGTTTCTCTTGGACATAGACCTTGAAACTTGGTGGAGTTTCATGGTCCAATTAGAGATACCATCTGTTGTATTGAAATAAACTGTTCTCACTGGTGTTAAAGAAGAACATTTCAATGAGCTCTGATTCAGCAAAACCTTCTTATAACAAGGAAATGTTCTGGTCCTAACCCTAAATGTTCTTTATGAGGTTATATTTACCATGGTATTACAATATAACAAGGTAACTTTCATGGTCTAAAGGACCTCGTTATAATTAAGTTCCACAGCATACTTTCAAGAGCATGAAACTATCCTATGTCATCATCGTCGACGATGATCTGTTGTATTGAAATATACTGTTCGTACTGGCGTTAAAGAAGAACATTTCCAAGAGCTCTGCTAAAACAAAACCTTCTTATAATAAGGAAATGTTTTGGTCCTAACCCTTCATCCTATGTCATCATGGTCGACGTTATCATCTCTTGTGTTTCTTGGTGTTCCTGTTCTTGAAGCCCTTGGCCTTGGGACCCTGCTTGAGTTTCTTGGCCCTAATCTTGCTCCTAGCATCGGCACCCCGCACCCACCGGTCACGGTTCACCTCCCACTGTAGCTGCTTCACATCTGAGAAAACATCAAACGAAAGACAAGATATGGTTATTTTGTTTCATTTGTTCATTTATTAGATCAATTAATGAAACTGCTTTAGTTTCTTGGCCCTAATATCGTTCCTTGCATCCACTGTAGCAACTTTACATCTAAGAAAACAAAGAAAAGTTGTGAATATAAGTGGCAATTATGAATTTATTTAATTTCAATCATTCAAATATTTTACTTTTAATTAATCGCAACTTTGTGACTGATCACAACTCTTTATGCAACTCCCCCCCCCCCCCCCCCCCCCAACACAATGCAGCTCAGGCAAGAACTCACATTTGTTTAAGTTTTAAAGCTCATTGTGCATCAATGTTTCATTTTCTTCAGTTATTTGGTAGTGAATCACAAACAACAATATATTGAGTCAACAACCTCAACTGAACTGTCCCTTTAAACTTGTTCATGTCAATGTCATGAAAAAACTATGGCTGTGGTACACAGAATGTAGTCAAAGATGTGTATAGTGACCACCAAAAGTTCACAAGAAAACTGGCCCGTATAAAAAGGTGAACTCCATAGGCCAAGTTTGTCTCTGCAAGGGATCACCTTTGGTGGTCACTATAGACAGGTTGGCTGCTACAAATGGGTTTGACCATAGTCCTAAATGGGTCAAAATGAAAGAAAAAGATTTTAACTTACCGGCTTTGTCTTTATTTGCCAGAGCGTGTAGCCCGGAATCAAATTTAGACCCAACGTTGTCATCAATCATGCTTGATATCTGTAGGTTTAATAAGGAAAGGAAGATCAAACAAAATACTTCAGATTTTTAATCATACCAGATATCTATGAGCATAACAAAAATAAAGGGAAGTTATACAAAATAACATAATCATGTGCTTATAAATGTGACAATCACTTTTATTCTCAATATTTGAAATGAAGTAGAATTTAAAAAACTTTGTTTTTATATAACAAGGAAATAATAATAACAATAATAATGGAGGCTACTTAAATGTATATAGCGCACATTTCATCTTTCCACACTTGCGGCGCACCACTATTATTACTCTGGTCGTCGGATAAATATTTCAATCAATCCAGCACACACTGCACATTTTTCACTCACTGATGAACATTACATCTAGGCAAATCATATTTCAGTGACTTACTTGCTCTGTGACGTCAGTGAGTTTTCCTGAAGTCTTCACAGCCTTCTTCGCTTCTTTCCTGTTGCGCTTCTGTTTCTTCTTCGGAATCTTTGTTGCAGGGAAGTCATCGTCTGGTTAACATAAACAAATGATAGATATTTTGATTTATATAAAATAATATATATATTTGATAATCATTTCTGGACTGTTGATATAACTTGGGATCTCTAGAGTGGAATTATATTGATTTTATAGCTCAAAACCACTGTGTCACTTTATCACGTGAACTTTTACAATTTCACCAACTTGATGTACATAGAATCTTTGTAGTTTATGGAATGTATTACTGAACTTACAGATGCCTGCAAAAGGAGAACATTATCTTTAATACTTACCATCATCTGACATGTCGAAGCCCTCCTCATCAAGCCCATCAATATCAGCACTCTGTCCCATGTCTCCGTCATCATCAACATCAGCCTCCTCCGCCGATTCTCCATCATCATCATCCTCCTCATCATCGTCATCGCTGCCATCAGCCGATGACTCATCGTCATCATCATCGGCCATCTTTCGCTTCCGTGTTTGTTTTCCAACAGTTTTCTTCTGGAACTCTCTGTGAAGCAAAGTAATCAAGAATGTTTTTTTTTTAGAACATTCTAAGCTGAACATTTACTGAAGTCTGACGTCCTAAGTTAATTCTTATTTCTTGACCGATATTGTTTAAATTGTCACTTGTCATGGGTCTTTTCTTTTTGTTGCTTTGAAGCAATGCTTTGCTACAGCGTGGCCTTTTGTTTGTTTGTTTGTTTGTTTGTTTATTTTATTTCCACTTTTTCACATCAATACAAAGAAACATCATACAAATATATAAAATGAGTAACATGTAAGTTTAACAAAATATGTTTCTAATTAAAATACAAGCAAAAAACAAATATATTAATTGGTGCCAATCCATCGTGAAAATAATCTGCATAATATAAAATAAGAAATAAGGGGGAGAATGGATATCTTATGTAATGCTTGGTAAGTTTCTTATAAAGGAAAAAGCAGGAGACCACATGTCGTAAGCGTAAAAGCTGGATGATGACTGTGGCCTCTGCCGAGTTAGCAAATAAAGAACACCCTATGCAAGGGACGCGATTAAAAATCCATTTATCAATTGTATTATAAATTTGTGTGTTATATTCAAAGTTAAATAAAATATAGGTGAAATAATTCAAAGTGAGCATGGCTGAATTAATTTCGAGTGAAAATAACAAAATATATTTAGTGACATGTTTCGTATTGAGAAGTGCATTTGTGCATAGTGCAAAACTTTAGCTTGGTGCACAGAACAATAAGAGACTAATATCGTGAAATTAAGTGTGTGGTGGTTTCAATTACGTGTAATAATATTAAAATGTATTAAAATGTATGCAGGGCCCTTTCCTATTGACAAACAAAATAGAACAATTCCAAGATATAACAAATCAAATTATTTAACATTTCTATGTAAGATCTAGCAAACTATACTGAGTTAACAAATATGTTTTCATATTAGCTTTAAATGAATAAAGGGAGGTCCTAATTTTAATATGGTTAGGTAAGTTATTCCAAATATCTGGTCCATGGTGTCTAATTGATCGTAGGGCTAAACTAAGTTTGGGATTATTAAGATGGTAATCATGAGCATGTCGAGTTAAATATGAGTGAACGTTTACATTTAATAAATAAAAGTTTAAGAAAGATGCTGGAAGTGTTTTGGAAGTGTACTTATACATAAAAATGGCAGTTTGGAGCGTATGTATGTCTTGTATATTTCATGTTTTAATTAATTTACGTTTATTAAAATTTCACATGTAATTCTTATTTCTTACCCAGCAAAGTCAATGTCACCATCTTCTTCATCCATGTCATTGTCATCATCGTCCATATTACTGTCCATCTCATCTATTGACCAAACATAAGAGAAACAAAATACATGGATTAGGAAAAGTCACTATGATTAAAAAACAAAAGATTGCAGTACATAAGTCAGGGGGTATGGGGGGACGTGTGACCCCCCCCCCCCCCCCCCCCCCAACAAATTGTATAGAATCAATTAAGAAACATAAGCAGAGAATCCTTTACAAAAAATGAAATACATAGAGTGTGCCCCCCCCCCCAATGAAATTTGCGTGCCCCCCAATCAGTCCAACCATTATGGACACTCAACGAATATTGTCCCTTTGACCCAATCGTCGTCGCCGCTGCATTCATTACCAGGAGCTATTTTCAATGCTTTTGTCTCATATCAGGTACAAGGACAATTATTTGCATTTCACCGGACAATGAGCTCACTGAGACAGAACTGAAAAATTCCTCCTTATCGCCGAGTGTTTTACGCTGATGCATCTCTCGTTGAGTCATGATTGCTTTAGGTTACTGGTGTCGGGGTCAGCAAAACATAAATGCTACATTTTTTTGGTAAAAGGAATATCAAATTGTGCCTCCGCAAACTCCCGCACACTTACAACATTCGATTTACCAGAAAGAAGAGTAGTCAATCTTGATATACATGTCAATATTTTTCTGGAGAAATGTGCGGAAACCTTGGAAATCAAGTGAATGACGGGTAGTACATTTTTAGAAATGTGATCATATTTCATTTATTAGATATGTTTTGATACGGATATCAATACCAAATGACCATCAAATCACGTTCTTTCATAAAAAGTCAACTCAAAGACACGGCTTGTTCAAGTTCTTCAGAAAATGCAAGTTTAATTAAAATTGTTTTTAAAACTTGACTGTCATCACTCTTCACGGCGGCGACGATGATACGATCAATGGGATTAAGCAAGCATTGGTGCCATGGTGATATCTTTGTATTCAACAGGTGAATGAATATGGTAAAAGTCGATGACTGTCCATGCTAGTATGTCTATGGTCCAACCACGCTACACCACTGGTAAGTAGATAAGTCTGACGAGAGCATAATACAACTTCTTTTCTTCTTACCAAAATATACATGACAAAAACTAAGCTTAAGTTACTCTTATACATGTATACATTCTACATTAAAAGGACTGCTTGATTTTACACATCATGTACTAGAAAGATAAAACAATTTCAATTACCCAGGATTTTATCAAATTCGTCGTCATCAACGCTGGAAGCATCGCTGTCAAAGTCATCCACGGTCTCGGCACCAGCACTAGTTCCCAAACCACCATCATCATCTCCCTCATCATCATCCTTATCTTCATCTTTATCATCTCCTTCCACTGATGTGTTCTCCTTCTCTTCCTTCTTGTCTGTTGGTTTCTTGCTTTTAGTATCCTTCCCAGTGAAAAATCTTTGGGCAAAAAATGAAACATAAAATTGTCACATTCATAATTTCCTTTCCCTTTGTTTTTCTTCTTTATAACTTTGATAATGATTTTTTTTTCTTTTGTAATAAACTTGGACAAAATCTTCAGAAATAATATTGAGTATAACAAAATGGTTAGACCTAATCTGAATCCCAATATAGCTAATACATGGCCTACCAGGTTCACATTGGCAATGGATTAAATTTACACACCGTGTAAATGGTACAAAGGTACAAAGTCTTACCTATGGAAGAACATTTCATCGATGGGAACGCTGTCCTCGGAGAGACTGGTGAAGTCTTTGCTGTTGACGGCCAGACGTCTGATGGCAGGGGGCTTGTAGGATCTTGACTTGGGCTGCATCACAGATTCCTTACCTGGAAAATAAAAGAACAGATACAACAAAATGAGTTTCCATCCCACAGAAAATCTACAACGACCTAAAGAAAACTCAGAAGACTTTGCTGTTGATGGAAAAACTTCTGACCACAGGGAACTTGTAGTATTTTGACTTGGTCTGCAATCACCGATTCTTTGCCTAGTAAATAGTATAACAAATTTAACGAAGTTAATTTTGACTTGATCATATTACAAAAAAAACATTCTAACGATTTCAAATAGCACAAATAATTAGTGTTACATGCATATATGCAGAACTGCAACATTCCAACACCGAGATTATAGACTTAAGCAAAGGATTAGTGAATATATGATCAAATGTACCATCAAGACGGGATAAAATTATTTTGAAATTCACTAAAAGGTTAGTTACTCACCGACAAGTTTCTGCTTGGGATTGCGATACACGAATCGATCCAAGAAACGAGTGGCCGTAAAATCCTGGAGTGGGTTGCCGGTGTAGCCGACTGTTGTGCCGGCAAGTAGCTGGGAGGCGAACAGCGCCACTGATGGATGGAAGTGCTTGGACAACTGCCAGAGAAAATCAAATTGGAATAGAAATTCCATGATTAAGTCAAGCGTCTCTGAAATAAACTGATGAACATTATAAAGTAATTGACTTTTTTACAATCATTATGATTAAAACAGTTGTCTAACCAAACATTTTAAAAGACAGACAATATCAAAATGTGTTCATAATTCCGACTATAATGACTATACATCTGGAAAATATGTCTGGAAAATTAGCAAATTTGCTAAAACACTGCATAAATTTGCATTGAAAAAGTTTCAATTTGAAGTCTGAATGATTCTATCTGTCTGAAATCTATCACTAATAACATTGTTCTGCATGTCTATTCCCAATATTATCTATGAATTCATTCTGTGTTTTGTTGTTGGTGGTGGTGCTGTTTTTACTTTATTTAGCAAGTCCAATTACAGGGAACCAGAAAGATACTGTGAATATTTGCCGGTGTATTAACCGCACCTTTTTTCTGGCGGATAAACCTACAAAAAGGGAGGAGTGGTTAATACACGGATAGGAAAATTATACAAGCAAATTGCCTACCTCAGGATTTTTTTAAAATTTTTTTTAGACACCCTGCAGTGCTGTTGGAATACATACAACACTGTTCTAGGCTCCCATAAGAGCTTATTACATCAAGTAGTATTTATCAATATATACATTTTCTCACATTAAAAAAAAATGGTTAGTGAAATGTGCATAATTAATGAGCAGTAACACTCTGCTGCTCATGAATATTCATATATCTAACCCTAGGTCCCAAATACTCCCTCTGTTATACTAACCACTTCTAGTTCCCATATGACCGCATCGTCAACGTGGCTGTGTAGAGGGTTCCGTGCCAGGGCGTTGTATCCTTGTCCAACATCTAAGAAGATAAATAACAGAATGTCAATCAGGTTAATTAACCGTATTGCTGTAACCATGCACTATGAACAACAGGAGATACGTTACTACCTCTTTCGTTAGGTAAAGCTCTAGCCCTCACAATTATCTTGTGCACCATATCAACTCCCAGGGGAGCATATTAACCAGAGCTACTTAATAAAACAAGTGTGCTGCAGGCTACTTAACACTCGACCCCTTAGCCATATGGCAGGAATGTCCATTAAATGCCTTGCATTACTAAATGCCAGGATGTCCAGTGGTTTGAACTCGGGTCCCCACACACAAATACTTGACCCCTTTCTACTTTTGCTATAACCCTGTGCCTGCTGTTGATGCACACATGATGAGTGATATTCATGTGGTTTGGTCTAAGTCTTAGTCTTGGGCTTACTATGTACCTTGGGACATACTCTCTCCCCACCCTCCTTATCCTCTATCCCAAACATTGAATCCCTTGTCAATACTCTACCCCAACACATTTGTTATCACCTTGTTTCTGCTGAAAATACACCCATGAAGAGTGGTCTTCAGATGGTTTGGCCTTAAGCCTTAGCCAAAGTCTTGGTCTTGGTGGGTTTCTTTGGGGCTTACTCTCTCCCTGTTCTCCTTATCCTCTATCCCAAACATTGAATCCCTCAACGATAACTGACCCCGTGTACCTTTGCTATCACCCTGTTTCTGCTGACGATGCACCCATGATGAGTGGTCTTCGGTCGGTTTGGTCTCAGTCTTGGTCTTGGTCTTACTGGGTTCCTTGGGGCTTACTTTCTCCCCCTCCTCCTCTTCCTCCACATCCATGAAATGCTCATCATCAGAATCCTGGTAGGAATAAAAGTCAGAATCATTGACAGAAATAATAATTTTAATCAAACTTAATTTTCACATTGTGTAATTCACTTACAAAATCTTAATTTAAAGTCTCAATTTGCTCCCATTATTATTTATCACCATAAAGTCAAGCAACATTCCAACATGAAGTATTTCAAGGAATGAATACTTTCTAGGTATCCATATACATTGTAAGAAACCATAGTTGAAAAGATAAATGAGAGATATATGTCATATGCCTGTTTGCAGGAAAATAAGCATCAACCCAAATGGCAAGGAGTTATAAAAACTTACATCGGCCCATGTGTTGAAGGACCCAAGAGATGGTTTGGCTTTGATGAGTTCAGAGACCAGAACGAGGACGGCTGCTATGAATGGAGGCTGCTGCCAGCTGCAAACCTGCAGCAAACGCTTCATGAAAGCCTGCAAGAAGAACAAGGGGAAATCAGTCACAAATCAACAAACATACTTATTAAATGTGTATGAATTCAGACAAATAATTAGACAAGAGTTTAAGTTGGTATTAGTTTGATGAGTTTGCAGATGAGCACCAAGATGGCTGTTATGAATGGAGGCTGCTGCCAGCTGCAAACCTGCAACAGACGCTTCATGAAAGCCTGCAACAAGAACAAGGGAAATCAGCTTAATTAATCAAATAATAATAAATACCAACAAATAATTAGAAGAGAGTGATGGTGTTAATTGATGTTTCCCGATAATGACCGGGACAGCTGCTATAAATGGAGGTTGCTGCCAGCTGCAAATATGCAACAGACTCTTCTTTTCCTGATGAGGACTGGGAAGGTTGTTATAAAATAAAGAATGCTGCCAGCTACAAACCTGCAGCAAACGCTGCAAGGCACATTTAGAGTTGGGGTTGGAATAATGATTAATGCTTGGTGATTAGTGTGGCATTATTGTTTGTCCTTGACAAATGCTCTACAGTTATCATTTTAACTTTAAGGTTGGGTTCACATTGTATTGTATCTGACCATAACTGGTGATAAGTTTGTCTGCCTTGAGCCTTTGATAGAGCAGGTTGAGGAACATGGCACCCTTTGAGTTAGGGTTGGAATAATGGTTAATGCTTGGTGACTAGTGTAGCATCATTGCTGGTGCCTGATGAATGCTCTACAATTATCATTATATCTCTAGGGTTTGGTGAAAGAAAAAATATCTTTCGGGTTAGGGTTACATTGTATTGTGACTTACCTTAACTCTGGTGTTAAGTTCATCTTCCTTTAGTGTCTGATAGAGCAGATTGAGGAACATTGCACATCTTGAGTAAGATTTAGAGTTATTGTTAAAGCTTGTTAAAGGATTAGTATTAGTTGGTGTTATATATTTAGGGTTAATAGTTGCATCTTTAGGGTTACATTGCATTGTCACTGACCTTGACTCTGGTGATAAGTTCATCCTCCTTGAGCGTCTGATAGAGGAGATTGAGGAACATGGCATGTCTGGGGGACGATGAGAGCTGAGGATCCAGCAGCTTGCGATACAGGGCCGAGTAGAACCGGTCCATGGTGGATTTCCTGAAGAACACATCACACAAATTCACAGTTATTTTGTATTCAATTATTTTGAAAAATTAGCAAAGAAATGTGGCCTTACACCATGAAAAACTGTTATGTTGCGGTGGTAGTTTCTCTGTTATTAGCTGAAATAGTCAAATTTTGTTTAAAATATGAGATTCAGGATTTTGTTATTTCCTGAATGAGAGTATCTAAATCTACCTTCTGTGAAATTATGAGCATCAGGAATCATGTTTAAATATGATTTTTTATTGAATGAAAATATGAAGCGGCCCGTTTTCTTCCTAACTTTAAAACTGATTCAGCCGTGTTCCAAATCTTTGACACAAATTTTGAGAGGGTTTGATTAGTCCAAATATGACTAATTATATACTATTTTAAAGGTAATGACATTTACATTTATAATGTCATGTGAAATTCAGCACAATATTTTTTCTGACTTATTTTTCCCCACAATAATTTGCATGCCCCCACCCCTCCCCCGATCAGTCCGACTGAGCTACCAGAGGTTAACTGACCTTTTGTCTAGGACCTGTTTGATGAGGAGCAGTGCCTGGATGCTGGTGTTGAAGGTGGTGAGGTGGACAACCTTGAGGAGCGCATCTAGCTGCTCGTGCACCTTCTCATCCTCTGCGGATGGAGATAAAATAAAACTAATAATAATAAACAGGAAAATATTTCAGTTAGCACCAGCCTATCCCCACCAAAGAAATTACTAATGCACAGCCCCACATATTCATATTTACGTAGGACATTGGTGTTGAAGGTGGTGAGGTGGACCACCTTGACGAGCGCATCTAGCTGCTCGTGCACCTTCTCATCCTCTGCGGATGGAGATAAAATAAAACTAATAATAATAAACAGGAAAATATTTCAGTTAGCACCAGTCTATCCCCACCAAAGATAATTACTAATGCACTGCCCCACATATTCATATCAGCGTAGGACATTGGTGTTGAAGGTGGTGAGGTGAACCACCTTAAAGAGCGCATCTAGCTGCTTGGGTACCTCCTCATACTTTGTGGATCCAGGAAAAAAGTGCATGATTGAAAGGAAATGTTGTTAATCACAAGGTATCTTTATGCAGGCATTAATACTGTCCCTATACAAGAGTATTACTATTGCACTGCCCCACATATGCATTTCTGTGTAGAACATTGGTGTTGAATGAGGTCAGGCAAGAGCACATCAGGCTAACAATGTATCTTGATACGTATTGTAGTAACTCTCTGAAGACAAGCTTAAAATAGTGAAGAGTGCACGAAACAATATATCATGATGGGATTGTCCCATTAGCTTGTCTTCCACCATCGTGGTGATCAATTTTATCATTTTTGTTTCCGTATCGACCACATTCTTATCAGTTGTATTACTACTGTCAACAATCCCATGCTGGGTTTACTTCCCTCAAGGCCCAGAGAGATTAACTGCCCTGGTTCCTGCCCTCTCTGCTCTGCTCATATCTCAGTTGGCATGGCAACCAACTGATAAGACATTCCAGAGCCAGGGCTTTACCATGGTCTCCCCCTCTCCTCCTTTTAGTAGATTATGCAGTTCATTCTCTCTACTCTCTGCTAATCCTCTGCCCAGACATCAGCGCCCGGGGGCTTGAGATAAGAAGTACCAACCCTGATAAAATGTACTGGATGCAAGCTTGAGTGCTCAAAAATCACTACCGCTCCTCAGCCATCCAGGAGCGGTATTCAGCTAGCTATAGAATTACCTAATGTATTGTGACAGAGCATTAGAAATCATAAACTTGGACCTTTTCTGACAAATGAACTAAGTTATCACTGTAGAGCAAAATTCAAGATAAAACTTTGTAATGTGAGTGTTATATCTAATCTTAACCTTCTCTGTTTAAAGTATGAGATGATTAGCAATAACGTGATAGTTTATTTGTCTGATGCAATGGGCCATAGGCCTCCATATGCCAACTAAGCTCAGAACAGTTCTAGTTGACTCTGTCTATACATACCACCAAATGGATACAGACAAATACTTTGGTGGTATTTATAGACAAGGTTTGTTTCCATGTACACTGGTTCCGAGGAAGTCAAGATAAGTGTTTTTTTATGCAAAGGTTACTAGAGCAAGTTTGAGGGGGCCTACCATTCTACGGTGGTTTCCCAATTGAGAAAGGTGATAACGATTCATAGTGCTTCCCAAAATGCCTAGCACAAGCATAGTCTTGATGATTATGGCCCAGTATTTACCTTTGGCATAAGGGAACGCTCGATGCACTCCCGTGATGACAGCCGACAGCATCTTGTTGTCAATCACCTTCTGTTTGGTGCAGGCCTGTCAATAGACAACAAGGTGAATTGGAATAAAAACATTAATAATAATAATAATAGACCAGCATTTTATACTGTACACAGTATAACAAGAAATAATTCCTGTTTATGGAAATTGACAGCAATATGGCTGAAAACGTATGCAATTTTTATCTTGAAGAATTAACAACACTGGCTTTTATAGCAGATAAGCAGTTTTCAGCAGTTTTTGTTTGTTTCACCTTGAAGAATTTTACTACATTGGCTTTTATAGTGCATTTATAAGCATTTTTCACTTGTTGTTTACCTTGAAGAAGGACAGGTAGACGATGATCAGTTGTGTCGCAAGCTGGTCTTCCTCGGGGTGTAGGACAAGCTGGTTCAAGAAGCAGATGGCATAGTATCTGGACAAAATAAATTAAAGGGATCCAAAAACTTTGTTGACATGGGCAAAACATGACGAAGGGTTGATAAAATGTAGCGGTTGCTAAAAAAAGGCAATGGTTCAGCTCTGACCCACTACCAAAAGCCTGAATCAAATCCATGAGGCAAATTGTTTAGAACCATTACCATATATTAGCAAAAGAATGGGACCTTACTGCTTGGGTATTCTATACTCCGATGCTGGAAAATAGTGCAGGCCCGCTGGCCCTGGGCCACTAAATATGAGCCTTGGGCCACTAAGTTTCATTGATGCAAATGGGAAAACTGATATGACAGATCCATTTGTAAATGTTATTTCTTTGTTTGGGGCCACCAGATTCAAGTTTATGGGGCAATTAGAATTAGAAAAATCTAGTGACTGGGCCAAAAGGCTGAACCCGTTCAGGACCAATTGATTTTACTATAGCATGTATTTTCTATAGACCCTAGCCAAAGTATTTTCAGGACCAGTCAGTCCTTTAATGGGTTAAAAGTTAATTTCTAGCATTGTTTACTCACTGCGCCTTGGTGCTGATGTTTGGCCTGAATAGCAGCTGCTCCACTGATTGGACGACCACAAGCTTCATCATGGCGTGTACCTCAACTACAACAACAACAATAATAAATGTTATCCGTCATGGTTGACTCTAGTAAAAAAATACTCATAGAATCAGATCTATTGATTTGGTCTGTAATGATGGAGTGTGACTCGACTGCAACAACAACAATAATAAACATTATAAGTGCAGTGATCGACTCTAGTTAACGCAATACCCATAGTATCAGATCTTTTGATTTGGTCTGTAATAGTGGAGCGTACCTAACCTCAACTGCAACAATAATAAATGTTACCCCTCTGAGTGCCGTGGTCGACTCTAGTAAAAAATACTTATACAATCAGATCTTTTCATTTGGTCTGTAATGTAATAAGCGTTCAATAAATTGTGCTCAGACTTCTTACATTCCTTTAATTCATTGTAGATTAATGGGAGGGTATATGAATACATCAAATGGTAACTTCTTTAAAGGACCGGGTCAATGGTTTCTTTCAATGTTCAGAGGGTTTAAGATTGTCACCCATGGGGCTTTAGAACCTGACAGAACCTGTCTGTATATTGTAACTAGGCTAATGTGTGTGTACAATATATTAAACACTGGGCCAGTGTTATTTCACACCATGTGCATGGTATTCGCAAGATGGCACCGGGTATCTGAATCGCCAATCTGAACTACTTTGTATCGCTCTTGAAAAACAAAAGATGTCATGAATTGAATTTGTACATTGCTAGTTGATAAAAGAAGAACTACACATTTACATGATTTGGGTTAATACACTTGTATATTGTCATAGACCTGTATGTTTTTATTTTTCTCAACAGCAAAACAAATCAATTTATATCCACCAATCCCACTGAGCATACTTTCCAGCGAAAAAAATACACGGGGGGCGGCGGGCGAATTCGCCCCCGAAATGCCCAAATTCGCCCCCGAAAAAAAAAAATTTGCCCCCGAAAAAAAAAAATTGTGATCAAATGCTTATAAAATGATCACTTACAGCATTATAGCTTATTAGTAGCCCCTGAAATTCGAAAAAGAGCCCGGATATTTGTAGCCCCCCGAAAGTTGGAAAAGTAGCCCCCGAAAATGGAGCCCCCGAAATAAAAATATTAATTTTTTCGCTGATACTTTCATAGCAAGACTGTAAACAATTTAATGTCTAAGAGATGTGTATGTTAATTATACGGGCAAGGCAATATCTTGTAAGTTGTACGCATCTAGAGAACTAGAGAATCTAAAGAGGAAACAAGGAAGTTGGTCATAATCTGCAAATACTCACCAAGTTTTTGCAACCAGTGGACAGCCTTGGCAGCTACCTTGTAGTCTGGATCCCCAACCTTGTTCACAATCAGACCCAGCAACCTCTGCCAAAAAAAAAAAAAGTCAACATTTATAAATAAATGTTATTACTCATCAGCTAGATTGAAAAGGGAATTGCACATGAGAAATTTGAGGCCTGTAATGAAAGAAGGCAAATGAGATGAACCACGAAAACAATGTTTGAGCAAAAATGGTAAAGCAACAAAAAAAGTTGACAGTTTAACTTCGTTGAGAGTAGTGTATGTACAAAAGACAATAGAGTATGAAAGTGATGGCGTCACATACTTTAAAAAAATATATATCTGTAGTAATGGTTCTAAACAAATTGTCCTTTGATTTGTGCTTTTGACTACATTTACCATTGTGCCAGTTGTTCAAAATGATATGTTCTGACCACACACTGACCTTTTCTTGTTCAGACCTATTGACAAGGAGTTCGTAGCAGACAGACAGAGCCTTGGCCTTGATGGCAACCACCGTGTCTTGGAGCATTTTCTGTCAACAAAAAGAAAACAATGACAAATATTAAACGTTCTCTTGTTTTTAATGCTGGTTCTGTTTCATTGGAATGTATAAATCTAATCAAAGTGATCCACTATCTTCATTAGGTTTTTCAAAAAGAGATAGTTATTAAACTGCATAACAATATATCACTGCAAGATTCTTCAGAATGATGTGGAAAAAGAACACTGTTTACCTAGTAAAAAAGTGAAAATTTGTATCAGATTCTATCACCTAAATAAACTAAGCCTGTTGATTTTGACTACAATCAAAAAGTGTTCCGGAGTACTTTTCCATTCAATCATACATATCTCCATAATTAGGGAGACATTTGAATAATCAAAACCCATTTAAATCTTCTGTTACCATAGGCTAACAACAAAGTAGAAGAGAATTGTGGAAGCTCCAAGCGATTCAGGTTGGATTTGACAAAGTTAATTGATCACTTTAAGATATAAAATCAAAACAAAAAGTGACATTCTCTTCAGTAGATTATTTTTTAGTATTGGCATGGTGTACTTAGCAGATAAGACAGAGCCTTTGCTTTAATTGCAACCACTGTCTTGGAAAATTGTATGTCAACAAAAGAAAACATCTCAAAAGTTCTTCTTTCATTTTGTATACTGATTGAAATTCACTTTACACATACATATCATTCTCTTCGTTCAGGCATATGAATGAACAGTTCATAGCAGATAGACGGGGCCTGAATCATACTGATTTTGTGTTATCTAATCTACGTCAATTCTTGTTTAAGAGATATGATTATATGTTAAAGGGGATCACCAGGCAAAGGACAACATATTATTATATGTTTTGGTACCGTTTTGTGATATCAAATAGATACCCAACATTTTGCAAAGGGTTGTGTAATTCATAAACAAAGCAATTAATTTTCCACCACTTACGGAACCACGGCTATATCGTGGTTCCACACGGGCCAGGCATTTGCGAGTGCGCCAATGCAATTTACGCGTACGTCAATAGAATCCCGGATGATTCGTTCGCTCTGCATAGAGCGCCGCTGGCTGTGCTCGCATAATAGTCTGCGCATTCAGACCGCATGACCGCATGGCTGAGAATGGTGATGCGTTTTCCAATTATATATTTTTTTCTGAAAACATATTATTGAAGGAATGGAATACTAAAGATGTTACCTTTCTATAAAAAGATTATTATTTTTGGGTGGTGGTACCCTTTAAGTTTTTTTGGAAATCTCAGATAATTCATCATTAATGAAATGAGGTTTTGAAAAAGAGTGTCATCTTTGGATGACAGAAAAATAGCTGGTCCATTTAACAGCAAAAACTGGAAGTAAATCACACGGCCCATCTTTTACACTCTTGTTTTCTACTTGACTAGTGTTCTGGTAGAAAGTTTAATTTAGTGAAGCCTTAAAGGGTACCACCACCCAAAAATAATATTCTTATAAATAAAAGGTAACATCTTTAGTAGTCCATTCCATCAACAAGTTCACAAAAATATGTTTTCAGAAAAAAATCTAAAACGCATCACCATTCTAAAACATGCGTTCATGGGTCTGCATGTACCAAGACTACTTTGTCCAGAACGAACGAATCGTCCGGGATTCTATTGTCTCCAAACGTACGCGTGAATAGCATTGGCGCACTCGCAAATATTTGGCCCGTACGGAACCAGGAAATAATAGTGGTTCCGTAAGTGGTGGTAATTAATTGCTTTGTTTATGAATTACACAACCCTTTGCAAAATGTTGGGTATCTATTTGATATCACAAAATGGTACCAAAACATATAAGTATGTGTTGTTCTTTGCCTGGTGGTCCCCTTTAAGTGCAGACTAAGGCGTCAACTAACCTTCAACTATTTAAAACTAGTCAATTTGTGTAATGCCTAAAGTTAATCTTCACAATACTGCCAAATGTGTAGAAAAGAAGTAGAATATTTTGATAAAGCCTGAAGCATAAATTGTAAAATATTGAGCATACCTCTATTAAGTCTAACAGGCTGCCATATTTGTGCTTGAGTTGATCCTCGAAGAACCACAATAAGATCTGCTTGTCACGTCCCTTGCTGTCATTCTTACATCTCTTCTCTAACTCTTCAAAACAGTGCTGTGAGAAGAAAAAAGAACAGGTCAAAATATTGACTAAAGATGGTTGGAATTTTTCACATGTTTGCTATACTTTCAAGATTAACAAGTTTACACAATCTACTAATATATTACATGTGTACACTATATGTACACTAACATTCAGTCTTAACCCTCAAAATAACCTGCTCACTTAAAGATTCTCAAATCCCCATAGACTTTGTACATATCCCACCCGGTTCCCAGTTAAATACAAGTTTAGACAATAAGGAAAAGAAGAAGTACACCTATCATTTTAAATCTTTCAACAACATTCTAAGCAAAATTATCAAACAGTGCACGTATGATCAGCTTAAGTTGTAAGACATAATCTACGCAATTCATCTTCATGCTATATATTTCTTTAATATGTTTTGAAAACAACTGAATTTGTGATAAAGAGTACAAGGACATAAAAAAGTCAAACCTAAGAATATTATATTTGCTTTATGTTGCTTTTCATCTAGTCATTCTACACTAGCAAAAAGAAAGATAAACTAGATAGATCTTCGAAAATGATGCCTCCGCCATTACGCAATTTATTTATATCAAGCCCAAATCAACATGTACACTGAATTAATTCTGTCAACTCAATTTTTATGGTACTCACAATTATCACATATACGTATCACAATTATGAGCTATAAGAGACCTTGACCTTTGCCCTCATGACCCCAAAATCTAATGACTACAATTGTTCCCTAAGATACATTCAGGTATCAAGTTGGATTGAAATCTGATATTCAGTTCTTGAGATTTCCAATCAAAAGGCTCTACTTTTACATATAATGAGCCCTGTGACCTTTGACCTCATGACCACAAAATCTAATCAGTTCATTGGCTCCCCAAGAAACATACATATACCATGTTTGGTCAGAATCCGTCAATCGGTTCTTGAGATAACACGATCACGAGCTATTTTTGCATATATAATGAGCTCTGTGACCATTGACCTTTGACCTCATGACCACAAAATCTAATCAGTTCATTGGCTCCCCAAGAAACATACATATACCATGTTTGGTCAGAATCCGTCAATCGGTTCTTGAGATAACGCGATCACGAGCTATTATTGCATATATAATGAGCTCTGTGACCTTTGACCTTTGACCTCATGACCCCAAAATAAAATCATCGGCCCCCCAAGATACATACATATACCAAGTTTGGTCAGAATCCATCAATCCATTCTTGAGATAACGCGATTACAAGCTATTTTTGCATATATAATGAGCTCTGTGACCTTTGACCTTTGACCTCATGACCCCAAAATCTAATCAGATCATTGGCCCCCCAAGATACATACATATACCAAGTTTGGTCAGAATCCGTCAATCCGTTCTTGAGATAACGAGAACGGGACGTACGTACGGACGGACGGACAACCCGAAAACATAATGCCTCCTGCAACTTCGTTACGGAGGCATAAAAAGAGAAATGTGCTTACCTGTGAGAATGTTGTCAGCTTTCTGTTGCTAGGCAGCATCTCCTCCAGGAAGAGCCTCTTGACCGCATCCAGCCCTAGCAGGGCCTCTCTGCGCCCCTTCTTCCTCACCATCCCCAGCAGGCCGTCCAGGCTGAGGGGCGAGTGGAGGGGAGCGCCCTGCACCTCCAGGGTCAGCGCCGCTACCTTGTCTGACAGAGCGCCAGACTTGGCAACTGTCTGCATCCACTGACTCTGCGAGCCCGACTCGCTACTCTTGCCTGGCAAAAGAAACAATTTGCCCAATGCTAGATATTAGCTTTTTTGCCTTGTGAACCGGTCAGGGAACTATGTCAACAAATATTTTTTAAATTCTAGTGGCCCCCCCAAAATGAAAAACATTACAAATATTTGGCTGCCTATTTGGGCCAGTGAAATTTAGAATCTATGAATTCTGGTGGCCCAAAGCTCATTTTTAGTTGGTCTGTGATAATTTCAAGCATTGCTGAATTGCACACTATACTAGAGAATAGAGATTTCTCAAAGGTCGTGCTATCATTACAGTTCAAAGTACAGTTGACTATTCTAATAACAAACTCAATGGGATCAATCAAATTTATTGATTGCAATAACGTTATTAATAAATATTAAAATATCAGATATTTTGAATATTAAAAAGTAACTTTTATAGGAGTTTCAACAAGAGTATACTTTGATCAGGTCCATTGCAAGTATATGCAGAAGATGATTCATAATTGTATTAAATTTTTAATTTGAATTCAAATGATTACTTTGTTTACTTTATTATATAACAATCTCAGAGGTGTAGAATGATACAGCATGGTTCATAATCCGTCTTTACTTTCAATATCAATTAACAAGTCACAACAAATAAAACTATAACACTTCACAACAAGAGCCCCAGGGGGGCACGACGCTCACCTGAGGTCAATCAATTCACATCTGGCGCATGTTCTCTCTGGCACCCTCAGAAGATATGAAATCAGTTGAAATCATGCCAAAATCTATAATGTGATGTACTATTTAATCAATAACTTTTGATCCCCTGTACCTAACATTATGATTTACCATAATGTTTGGGTGAATCATAAAAAAAGACAGACACACATATAAGACAAAGCTTAACACATTTCACCAGCCACTGACCACTTCAGCATATTAACCCCACTCACATAGGGACCCTATGGGGCCATTCTGCGATATGACAACTTGCATTGTCATTTACCGTAAATCTCCGTGTGTACGGCGCACTCGTGTATAAGGCGCACCCCCTACTTTCTAAAAAAAAGAAATTTTGTTTTGGGACACTTTTATTTACACAAAATTTATAACAAATTGTTAATTATTAGATAATTGCATATATAATGAGTACTGCTGCTCATGAATGTATGAATATTCATTAGTAATTTGCTTAATAAACTTGAATTTTTTACCTATTTTTTACCTATCTTATATATTTTTTTTTTTTGCTGTACCTGTGTATAAGGCGCACCCCCAACTTTTTCTATTTGTTTCCGACGGAAAAAAGTGCGCCTTATACACGGAGATTTAGGGTATATAGATACCTACATGTTACAAAATGTCATGTTTGGTTGGAATCTAATCATTGGTTCTGGAGAAGAAGATGAAAATCTTGTGAACAACTTCCATTCTTCATCAATAGAGGCATCTACATATGAAATATCAGGTCTGTCATACTTCTGGATCTTGAGAAGAAGATGTTTAAAATTTACATATTTTTTACACTTGGTGCCCTCCTCCAGGGCCCCCCTGGGGGCCACGCCCACCATTTTAGCAACTTTGGTTCCTCTACCCCTAAAGATGATTCCTGCCATGTTTGGTTGGAATCTAATCATTGATTCTGGAGAAGAAGATGAAAATGTATATTTCCTATGGTAGGGCCCCCAAAAAAACTGTTACGCCCACAGGGCCCTTATGGGACCACCCACAAAAATCTTGTGAACAACATTCATTCTTCATCAATAGAGGCATCTAAATATGAAATATCAGGTCTGTCATACTTCTGGATCTTGAGAAGAAGATGTTTAAAATTTACATATTTTTTACATTTGGTGCCCTCCCCCAGGGCCCCCCTGGGGGCCACGCCCACCATTTTAGCAACTTTGGTTCCTCTACCCCTAAATATGATTCCTGCCAAGTTTGGTTGGAATCCGATCATTGGTTCTGGAGAAGAAGATGAAAATGTAAAAAGTTTACGGACGACGGACGACGGACGACGGACGACGGACGACGCACGACGGACGACGGACGACGGACGACGGACAAAAAGCGATCACAATAGCTCACTTGAGCCTTTGGCTCAGGTGAGCTAAAAACAAATCAAGCAGTGTACTCACGTGAAGCATACAATTCAACTTCATTATCATAAAGCTGGGTAGCATACTCTAGGTACGATTTAACCACTTCTTCTTTGGATGTCTGATTCCCTTCTAACTTGGTTGTGCCCTGTTCAATATAAAATAAGGACAAAGAAAAAATCAAAGCCAGAATAAGCATCATGCTCTACCCTAGGCTACCACAAAAATGAAGTGCAAGTTATAACCATCATTCAGACAGAAGAAAGAGAGAGAAAGGGGAGAAGGAGATACCAACCAAATAATCATGCAAAATACTATTATATATTTGTAAGAGCTTCTCTTGAATCTCTTCTAGGTTATGAAAGTAATCCTTTTCAGTTCACATTTGAAAACCAAGATACAATAGACCAAATAATTGAGTCTTGTAACCAAATCCTGACCCAACTCGACCTCTATTATGGTTCAATTTTTAGCAAGACCTGCAAATTAGGTTACTATTGTTGAGGCATCACTAAGCGGTTGCCGGACAAAGATTTGTCTCCAAAATGTTTGTTTATTTTTCAGATTATTCATACTTTCTGAATGTGATGACACACGCAGTACCCCGGGGTACCGTTGTACCCCGCGTTGTGTAGCGCAATCTTGCGTCCAACCGTACCGCAGCTATTGCGTTGTGCATGCAGTGCAGCGCGCGATTGTATGCACGCTATACCCACAGTACAGCCCTAAAAATTAAATAAATAATTAAACAAAATGGCGGATTTTCGTCTGGTACCCCAGGGTACCGTTTATGTCATCATGTACTATGAGAACTATACAAAGAGATGCCTCTAGAAGATACTTCATTAACACATTGAACAAGATGAAGAAGCAAGACAGAAATACAGTCAAACCAGTCTGAACTCTAAAGAGAGGCTGAAAAGTGATCTTTATAACATGTGGTCATTAGAAACAGGTTCATTTACATGCAAACTGCCTTAAGGGAATACAAATTACAGGGGGTGCATTCTGAAAATGATTTTAAGTTAAAATGTATTGTATCTTACTATCTTTGTCATATCTACGTCACTAAAATATATTTTAGCAAATCACTAAGTACAGTTTAATATTTTAGTGATGTAGATATGACTTAGATACAATAAATGTTTAACTTAAAATCGTTTTCAGAATACACCTCCTGGTCTTAATGACAGATTGTCTTAATATTATTCAGGTGATCTCTAAATCCGGTTTGACTGATAATGATTTTCAATGTGTGAGGGAGTTAGAAACATTTTGATGCCAAGGTCTTGAAAGGCTTTGTTCATATATCCAATGTTCAAATTTTATGATCACTTACCTCAATCGTAAACCACTTGACACCGGCAGACAGAAGCATGACCGTTGAATTAGTAACTTTGAGTCCAGCGGATAAACCGCTCTTCTTGACATTTGATCCAGGCATTTTACTGTCCGACTTTGCTTTTGTAGGGTGAGAGGTATTAGTCCTTTCTTGGTTGACATTAGTTGCACCCTGGCCTTTTCCTTTGAGCTTCTCCTTCTTCTTCTGTTTGGGAAGTCCCTGTTTGTTAGGACCATCTTTGATCTCATTTTCAGTCTTTTTCTTGCCAGTCCTTTCATGCTGTTTGTCCTCTTTACCTTGTAAAGATGCCTTCTTCGTTTTATTTTTCTGTGACTTTATTAAATCGGTCTGAATCTTCTGAGTGGATTCCTGCTGTTTTTCCTCTTTCCCATGTACAAGTTCCTTCTTTCGTTTGTTGGGCTTTGACTTGCTGGAATCTCCACGAAACCTGAATATGAAATTGAAATTGAAATTGAAATTGACATTGAATCATAGGTGGGTTTGAACTTGGGACACCTCGGATGTATCTGGAGGGAAAATGTAACGTTTATCGAGTACCAAGCCCTGAATCAGTTTTCACATCTTTTACAATGTAGCTAAGTCAATGTTTATTATAACCTGTTACCAACATACATGCATTGAACCGACTTTGATCAAATAAAAGTTTATTCTGTCATTAAAATTGTATGCTATTTCGAATTTGACATTAAGTTTTTCATTACCTCACAAAAAATGATTTCTTGAAGCGCCCTCTATATACCAAAACTCAACTACTCTTTAAAAACATCAATATTTAACGATTTGTACCTGTCAAGTTGGAGTTCCTTGATGACATTACTGATCTCATCTGCAGGAACATCTTCTCCGTCTCCAACAGAAGTCATCACCTCATTTTGGTCATCTTTAATTTTCTCCACAAGTTCGGCCAATTCCTGAATTATAAACAATTATACATAATGGACTCAATGGAGAACAGGAATGCGTGACATCAATACCCTAAACCGGTCCCTAAAAAGTCCAAGTTGACATCAACAAGGGAACATTGGCAATCAAACTAAAACTAAAAGATTTACTTTCCCCTTTTGTTTGAATGATAATAATTCATTACTTGTTTTATAACAAAGCAAAATACAAAGTTATGTTTTAAAAATGTAAGTGTATTAATGACTTAAAAAGTTTGTTTTCATAAGTTTCTAAATTTATACTAAAGACTAAAGTCTAAACACCTGTCTCAGGCTCAGCCCATTTTTGTAACTATTATGTGTTTTCAACCTTATAACAGCACAGTGGGAGTGACTAGTGTGCGATACATGCCAATTTTGTTGAAAGAATAACAAAATGAATGCAACTAATCATGCTAATCTACATGTAACTGTGATCAGCGCCGTCCATAGGACGGCGCTGTGAAGACGAGACGTTAACAAATTTGGAGAAATTTTGCGACGGGTGGTTTCAAGAACTTTACATCTATTATTTTTTTTTTTTTTTAGTTCTAGACATGAATTAAACCTTCAACCTACCTTGCTTGTTATTTAATTTGTTGCAAAAGAATGATAACTTACCTCAAATTGATGATGATGATGATAATCATGATGACTGTTATTTCCTTCGTCTTTGTTCGCTGCAAGCAATGTCAGGTGACCGAAAACTCGTCGGCAATGCATAGCGCATGCGCGGGGCGATCGGTTGACTAATACAATAAGCCAGGGACTGTATGTACCGTACTCACATGTATAGTACAGGGCCTAGGTGCATTGCCGACAAGTTTTTGATCACCTGATATTGCATGCAGCGAACAAATTCGGAAACCATTTTCGTCACTTCTGTAATCTTGCCAGTTTTATAGTAAATTTCAGTATAAATAAAACAAATGGAGCATCAGACATTTTACGATTTGGATCATTGATGCCCATGCATAACATAATTCGTAAGTATGAACCGAGATATGTTATTTAAACTTATATGATATTGTGTTTTTTTTTATAAGTGTGTTTGCCGTTAAAGCCTATAAAGTGTTACCATCACACACCTCAGTATGCCAGGCGCCGTACGTTAATCTACATGTAACTTTGTAAGTTCAAGAACTTTCAGTTTCAGTTCTCATTTCTACTTAATCAATTCTTCAAACTATGGACTAATAAAAAAGATATGAAATAAAAACAAATCATTAAATGGTTTACATAATTAGACAATTACAGTATGAACTGTTTTTCCACTTATAGTTATATATATGGTTCGACTGTCTCTAAGAAAACAGTACGATTACTTATTCCAATGTATTGTTGGGTAACATGAAATTACACGAATGGGACTGAGTTATATTTAAACGGACATAAAGAACCGAATATAATTTGGTATTGTGCTCAGTTCTGACATTTCGAATCGTCACATTTATTACTAAGTAACTACATCATTATACCTCATCACTGTTCTCTCCTCTGTCCTTGATTTTGACATTCTTCTTCTGTTTCTTCTGTTTCGTCTTCATGATGATAGCACAACCACGTTAAATATCAGTACAGTGAAAAATATGGTAATGAATTATCCGAGAACGCTAATGACGCCGCTTATACATCATGCTCTTTGGCTTATAAATTCAACATCCTGCCTATCTCTGTCGCATAGAGTGTGCGTGTTTGCGGGGTATACCGTCGACTCGGCTTAATTTTATTTGCACCTGGAGCAGTACCTCCCAGCAAATTTCGCTGAGTTTCCTACCATCGATGTAAATGCGTATGTATTGTAAGGTTTGTCACATAAGCATAGAGTAACGTACATTAATTTTTTACCTTAAACCATATACAATTATTTTAACAGCATGAACATACGATACACGAGAAGACGTTTCACGTGCATCGATAGTGGGGTACACAGCAGAGATGGTGATGGGGTGACGATGGTGATGATAATTATCGATGATATCGAGGGAGCGAAGTGTGCATGTGGGGGTGGAGGGGGGGGGGGGGGGGCTCATAATGCTGTTGTTGTTATAGTTTAATGGCAATCAGTCAAAGGTGACTATTGTTGCCAATTTAATTTCTCTTTTCTCTTTACAAAAAAACATTAATATAATCCCCCCCCCCCCCCACTCAGGTGCGCGTTCCCAATTTTTCGGGAAAAGGGGTATATTTTAGGGGCTCACTTCGGGGGAAAAAATCCCCAAAAATCATTGAAATAGGGGGTCTTTTAGCATTTTTTCCCGGAAATATTTTTAATTAGGGGTAGTTTTCAAATCTTCCTTCATTTATGGGGTAATTTTGCAAGCTTCCATATACCAAAAGCCTGTGATAGGGGGGGGGGGGGGATTTTGATGGCTTCCCTTCCAAAAGCCCGTGATAGGGGGTCAAAATCCTAACCCATTTCCATCCTTAAAGGGCAATGCAACTCAAGAATAGAGTTTATCCTACTTGATATATCGTAATATGCCTTTTTATTATATATAACATAACTCTGACTCAGATTTCTGCTTTGGGAGAAATATGTGAAAACTCTATCGGGTTTACCACTATTCATGCGAACACTGGAGGCCGCCATTATTAGGTGTGTGCGGACTTATGGTCAGTGATATGCACTAATGCATTTCAATAGCACCTGTTGAAGCCATTGTCTGAATACTTGTAGATGCTTTGACGAGTCCGTAAATCAGTGAAAAGCTTTTTGTTCGGCCCGTAGCACACTCGTCATAGTTTGCAAAGCATGTCGGGCAATTACAAGAACATGGCCGCTCCCATCACCTTTTGCCGCCGTATAAGAATTAGTAAAATGTGGGTATGTTCACGTAAAGATTTCATGGGATCCAGGAGGCCAAAATTGCCAAGTTATGTATCAAATAAAATGTCTGTTCACCCTATATACGATACTAATAGCCGAAAGCCATAGTTTCATTGCCCTTTAAGGGGGGGGGGGGGGGGGGGGAAGAATCTGAAACAAATATATGTGTATGGTTGACCGCCTGAGTGGGGGGGGGGGGGGGGATATAATCCAATTGCAACGCTATGCATATCGCGATGTTTGTTTTCCTCCAATGACATAGTTTTACTACATTGATACAAAAATATAAACACTACATTACGTTTGCATCTCGCACATAGGGACTCCCGCCTATTGTACAAGCATTCATTTCCTTTCGGAACATAATTCATATTTTACTACAATGTTCTACTAAACAATTATACCATAGCACTACAAACGAAATACCGCGATTATAGAACGTTTCCAT
The DNA here is from genome assembly GCA_037951105.1 of Echinarachnius parma. Classification (NCBI taxonomy): domain Eukaryota; kingdom Metazoa; phylum Echinodermata; class Echinoidea; order Clypeasteroida; family Echinarachniidae; genus Echinarachnius; species Echinarachnius parma. Next base: position 129,987 of record JBAMJV010009574.1, read on the forward strand.
GTACTAGTAATCCTAGCATAAAGTGCAAACATTTAGTGGGCTTATTATGTGGCATGTTAGCCCAGGGTGAAATTCCATTGACTATCATTATTACCAATTGAAAATTATCAATTGAAATCAATTGGTAATCGAAGAGCATGCATATATATATGGAAAATGAAACAATTTGGACAAATTGAAATCAATGGGTACCAAATCAATTCAATGGGGTACCCACTGAATTCAGTTTCGATGGGTAGGCCTATACCCATTGAATTCAATGGGTAGGCTACCAATACGAATTTCAATGGGTACCCATTGAATTAAATGGGTACCAATTAGAATTTCAATTGGTATTTCGTTCTGGGAGTCCAAATGTTACATTTACTAATTATAATGTATGATATCATTTTAAAATGATGATAATCTAAGCCAAACTCCTTTCGATGTCTCACTCACATAAAGACTCCTGCTTATCAGGCTGGCAAATAAATAACAAGTGGGCGTATAGGGAGGGGGTAGGGAGGCTGAATGGTCTGCATCATCTTCCAGAATGGAGGTCTGAGGGCTGGTTGTTGTTGTTGTTGTTGCTGCTGCTGTTTTCATTGTTTTTGTTGTTGTTTCTGATTTTGATGTTGCTGTTGACTTGTTGTTAATACTTACGTGTATATAGCGTATATCACCTTTTGTTATTACTCAGCGGGTGCTTCCAAAATCGCATGATATGTCTTGAAGCCCAATTCCAGTTTTGGGAAAGTAGCCGAAAACATCTAGGCCTATATTGATCAATATTGTTGAATAAGTTTTAAAGGGGTAGTTCAGTTTTGGTAGAGAGGGCGCTGCACAACACAATTTTTTCCTGAGGTATATGAAAAATTGAGTGTCGGATTTGAAAGAACTAAGCAATTTTAATGGCAGAATAAACTGGTCAAAATCGGTTCAGAAATGGCTGAAATATCAATCCGATCGTATTTATTTGGGCCCCAAATAAATACGATGATTTAAAAAAAAAAAAAAAAAATGCTTACACTTTTTCAAAAAATTTCAAAAGCGGTTTTTAAATAGTTGTTGATGAGCTCTCTATTTAATCATTATTTCAACAAAACATCACATGCATTGTATGAAAAATGGTTTAAACCAATGCCTTATTATAGCGAGCGCCCTCTTGTGTTTTAATGGCCCCTTTTGAATGATAACAGGCTTTTTACTTAGTCGTTTGTATTTTTGTATACCTTTCGAGCATGGTGGAGTTATAAATATTAGTTTGTAATGTTACTGTGCAGGTTTTGGTTACTAAAGTTCAGCCTTACCAAAACTGTACTATACCCTTTTAAAGGGACAGATCCACTTTTACAAAACGTCTGAACAGCTTTCAGTTGACGGATGGGGATCAATGTAACACGCAAAAAAAAAACAGAGCGAACAGCCCTCTAATTTGGATTCTACGAATGAAAAACGAATGCGTCCCTCCATTTAAA